>OMLC01090574.1:0-25837 GCA_900302585.1 Regalecus glesne | reverse complement strand
ATTGATGCTTTTCCATCCTCTGGGTCGTGTTTTCATTGCTGCTGGTTCAGCCACACGCTCCCACACTGACAGGTCATGGCTGGAGGTCTAGTTAGCTCTCTCTCTCTCTCTCTCTCTCTCTCTCTCTCTCTCTCTCTCTTTCTGTCTCTCTCTCTCTCTCTCTCACTCTCTCTCTCTCTCAAACACACACTGTGTTAGTGTAGACTGTGAAAGCTGTTTTCAGGTGCTGGAGAACCTCAATTAAAACAACTGTTATGTCTTTCAGCCTGGATCCATGGTGACCCCAGGAAGGTGGTGTACCCCACAGACAGCCACGGCCAGTTTTGTGGGCAGCAGGGCACTCCAAACTCGTGAGCAGATATCTATTCCCTTTTAAAAATCTTACGTGCTAGAATGGATGATTTCATTGATTTCTGTGTCAGCTTTCCATTGTTATCTTTGTCTTTGCCCTCACAAAGGCTTTGTGAACGTTGTATGGAAATGGCTGGCAAATAATTATAAGTAGCTTTACAGTGCAGCCCCTCACGCACATATACTGTGTGTGTTTGTGTGTAGTCCCTGTGTGTGAAGACATGTCCTTATAATGACACTACTTATTAATAGACAGATTTCTTAATCTGTGGAATCCAGCAGGCGCCTTTTTTTCTAATCAAGACTCAAGTAATTTGACTTCTTCATGTGTCTCTGCAGAAACAAAGCCATACTGTTCTACTTCAACATATTGCAATGTGCCAATCCTGCAGTTTTAATTAACCTCCAGTGCCCTACAACACAGGTAAGAGAGCTGACGACCAGGCCTCCTCAGACAGTAGACAGATTGTTACTGTTTCACACTCTGCTGCTTTTCTTTTTTTGCTTGATGGGCTGTGTCCCTCTCCCGTCAGCTCTGCGTCTCCAAGTGCCCTGACAGATTTGCCACGTACCTTGACATGCAATACAACTACAGGTACAACAAAAGCTACTGGGAATACTACAAGCAGTTCTGCAAGCCAGGCTTTGACAATCCTAAAAAGGTGAGAGCTGTGACACGCCATGAATGCCACATGTATCTATGACACCCCGTGTGTTGAAAATATTATAGATTAAAATAAATGAAGAATGACATCACTAAGTTGACATCACACACACACACACGCACACACACACACACACACACACACACACATAGGGTGTTTCCCCATCTTATTGCCCAGTGGTTAGCCCTGTTTCCTCGAAGCAAGAAGGTCCTGGGTTCAAATCCATCCCAGGTCCCTTCTATGTGGAGTCTGCATGTTCTCCCTGTGTCTGTGTGGGTTTCCTCTGGATGCTCTGCTTTCCTACCACCATCATAAAGACATGCATGTTAAGGTTAATAATCCTGCCTGTGCCCCTGAATAAGGCAGTTGGAAAAAGAACTAGAGTTGGTTGCTGGTGTTGCAGCTGCTCACTGCTCCTATACAATAGGATGGGTTAAATGCAGAAGACACATTTTATCGTAACCAACAATGACAGAATAAAGTGTCTTTGATTATCGTTCCTCAGTTAGACTTTTTAACAATGGTTTAAAATATATACCTATAATTGAAAGCTGCAGTAAAATAAAGGTTTTGAAAGATGTCCAGAGGTAGGTGGAAGTGGGCTGACACACGTTACTTACCCTAAGTCTCACCTCCAGCTCAGCCCAGTGGTAACGGGTTAATGACTGTGTGTGATCCCTGTTCCTACTTTTTCGAGTGTTTAGGTGCAGCGTTGCTGCACGCATACTGAAATCAGATAAGATAATGAGTGGGAACACATCACAACACTGAAATACCGTTTTTACTGAATCAATGATTTACCCTCCCACACATAGTACCTAGCTCCCATTACAGAGTGTTAAATCCGAGTATGGCTCGGTTACATCAGACACAACAGTGCCATGCATTGCCTGGTGTATAGGTCTTTATTTAACAGCGTTTCAGCCTTCATGTCCTGTTATTTAACATCACCAGCTCTATTAATATAAAATTCATAGGTCAGAATTGGATTGTTGTTTTTCTCTATACGCTGTCATGTTATTCACCTTGGGCTTTTGACATGCTATTCACTTTGAAAAAAATCCAGTTCATTTAAAGGTAAATTCCACAACAGATACTCATAGCCACTGTCCACTGCTGTTTCTGGTTTCTTCCATGTGTGTTCTGAAGCCTTTTGGATCACCTGTATTGTCTGTGAAGAACAGTATGAATAAAGTTGAGTGTTGCTGCAGTTCTCCACATGGCCATAGCAGCCTGTGCCATAACAGATTGTACCTTTAAGTGGGTCCACGTTGGTCTGTTTCAACCTGGATGAAACCAGTTTTCTAAACCATCCATCTGTCCATCATCAACTGCTTATCTGAAGTTGGGTCAAAGAGTCTTGCTGGAGCCTATCCCAGCACTCATTTAGCTAAAGGCCCTACTTGCTGAGCTATGCCACCCCTAATCCAGATTTCCTAAGCTACTATTTAAAATGTTGACTAGTCGGAGTTCAGTGTCAACTTGATCTTCATTCTGAATTTTGGCTCGTAGAAAGGTGGCAGCACAATGAAGAAACCAGCAAAGAGAGAGAAAATCCTATAAAATGGAAATAGTGAAGGAACAGTGGATGACAGGAAGGTCATGGGGAGTCTGTCTGTGTTGTAATTAACGTGTGTTTATGCTCAGCTTGCCTTCCCTTCACCTTAATGAAACCTCCGTTAAATAAAAACAAGAAGAGATAAAGAAATGCTCCCACATCAGCTGACAGTTTCATGTCTCTTGTCATTTCTTCCCTCCTCAGCCAGTTGCACAGGTCTTACGAGATGAAGACTGCCCATCCATGATTGTGCCAAGCAGACCTTGTAAGTGAATCTCGGGCTGAAAGCTCATTGGCTGTTTTGACATGCCATTCAGGATGAAAGAGAATAAAGTAAAATAAAATGCTGTGATTGTCAGTCCTCCAGCGGTGCTTCCCAGACTTCATAACAAGGAATGGAACTCTGACTGTCGCCAATCAGACCATCTTTAAAGACGGCATAGGTAAAATCAGGAGCGTCGTTGATCTCAGAGATGCAGCCAAGTAAGTCCCTGTTGCAACCGACCTCTTTACACTCCCTCAGATATCTTCACATCCGATTGTTTTTGCACAGGTGAAGTTATGTTAGTATTAGCATTGCATGAGATAATCTGTCATAGATCGTCTGATATCATGACTCAGGCAAGGCTGAGGAGACGACAGCATATATTTCTGGCCTCATGCAGCCCTCCTGTAGCAAAACCAAGTACTTTATAAACTGTTGTATTGTCAATAGGGTCGCCACTTCAGCCCCCAGAGAGAACTGGACAGCTGTATTAGGGTATGACGAATGGGCATGTTACTCATGTCCAGTAATGTGCTGTCCAAGCACATTAGAAAATGATTTGCATCTGATTTGCATGAAAATGAAGCCCACCTCATCTACAAGCTTGAGGAGTAGAAGACTAAGGAGCTTGGCTGTACGTACTGCTTCATAAATCAGCATCATCCACTTGTACATCCTTACAGAAAAAAGACATGCTTTATCAAAGTCTCCTATCCTGTTTTAAGTCTCATAATGCTTATTTGGAGGTATTCGGAGTAAATTGTCCTCACCCTATTTGTAGATTATATTGGATGTCCCCAGAAAGTTGACTTGTTTCATGATTAGGGACTTCTGCCCTACCTCCAGAGCCCAAACAAGAAACTTGAATATAAAAGCAATGTCCCGAAATAAGCACAGAGGTCTGTTTTAGGAGGCTGTAGTAGGAACTGATGAGCCAGATGTTGTGGGTTCAAACCCATCGCAGGGCATCAGGAAGGGCATCTGGCCCTCAATCACTCGTGAACCATTTAAGTCCGTGTCCACCCCGACAACATGGGGACCAATTGTAATACATAAAATGGACCTCTCCGCTCGAAATAAGCACGATGAGACTTAGAACGATGCGAAACTCCCTGATAAGCACATTTTGGTTTTGCTGTAATGTGCCGAGCTTGCAAATTACCTACAGGTGACCAAGACTGTAGAATTTGCGGATTAGAATAATGATGAGCTGTCATTATAATCAACGCACCTGTGTTCATATTCTGCAGTGGAACAACATGGTTTACTTGCCTTGACTTCAAAAAAATGACTCTCCTCAATGCTTCTGTTTTTCTCCTCTTTGTAGTCAAGTAACAGCCATGCAGCAAGGAGTGGAAAGGTGTCAAACTGTTCTTATTTGCAGCGTTTTTAACTGTGCACTTTCTGTATTGTAGAGCTTTGTTCAAGACTAATCTCTCTACGCTAGTTTCTTGTCATCGTAACCCCCCCTATACATACAAACCACCTCTTTATTAATATAATGTCCAGATCTGTCTGTGGAGACCATTAGAGGTCAGATGATCTCATAAGGTTTTGGTGGTCCACACTTGCCCTTCATCCCCACCCAAATACCTCTTAACCGCATACTGGACCCGTAACATGCCGCCGCCTGCTGGTGTCAGTTAGTTTGCTGAGTAAAACACTTTTAACTTGTATTCCACATGAGCAGACTGACCTGATAGACAGTCGTATCCAGGGGTATTGTCATTTGGCTCGGTTTACGGGAGAGTTGTGTGGTCCTTCCAAGGGTAGCATCTGTCCTCGCGTCCTCTGTACCCCAGATATTTACCTGAGTTATGAGGCGCCGTGTCTCCTATCTTGATGTGGTACTATCACCTTTCTATGTCAAAAATACATGTTAGGGTTAATACTTCTGCCTGAGCCCCTGAGGCAATGGGAAAAAGAACTGGAGTTGGTCCCTGGACGCTGCACCTGCTCACTGATCCTATGGAATAGGATGATGGGTTGGATGCAGAATACAAATTTTTGTCATAAGAATACAAAGACAAAATAGAATGAAGTGTCTAATATGTAGCCTTCTACTTCTGCTAGATATATTGATTTGAGACTTTGACCTTTGTCAGCTCTAAGAGATATCACTGCCTTGTTTCAGCTTGTTGAACTTGCCAATGCCGTTTTATTTCAGAGGACCCCCGTTCTCCCCAAAAATAGCTGCAGTGGAATGAAGCAGTTCTCTTTCCACGTTGCTGTCATGCACAGAACATTAACCCTGTTGGTGCGTTCTCAGTGATCAGTATTGATTCACTCATGCGGTGTGAGCAGAAACATCACTTATTCGTTTGTTGTTTCCCTGTTAACATTCCTCTGGTGCACCATTGCTAACCTCCTGCCACACCGTGGGAAACCTTTTCTTGTCTCTGAGAACACTAACGCTGCTGAGTCGTGCTTGGTCCCTCACAGGAGATGCACCTTTTGTTGTGCTGCATAGACCCTCGTAATCTCATAACCTACTCCGTAGGCTCAAAATACAAACAAAAGCATTTTGAGACTGTGTTGAACTTGGCTCCTTTGTGAGCCAGGGAAAAACAGGTGCACTTCTTCTCAAGATGCTTTTTGTAAAAAGCAAAGTAACCCTGTTGTGCAACTCGGCAGAAGTAACAAAACTAATCCGCATCCCACGTTTTTCTCATGATGTCCTATTCCTTGTTTGTTTTTCTCTCGCTGCCCTTCTCTCCCGTTCTTGTCCGTCTCCTCCTCTCGTTCTGATACAGTGGGATCACCAGTCTGTTGGATGCCAAAGAAGTCGGCATGAAGATCTTTGAAGATTATGCTAGTTCCTGGTACTGGATTCTCATGTAAGCATCTATTGAACTGTGGGACACACAAGTGCTTTATATGTAAGTGACATGGATCAAATGGCACTTGTCAAATAAATATCTGTAATTGTTTTAACTGACTTGGCACAGCAGATGGGGAAGGTGACCTCTTTTATTGTACCTGTAACAAATATTGAGATTATGATGCCAAGTCAGGCGTAGCTGGTTTGATCCCACCGCAGGGCGTCAGGAAAGGGTATCTGACTTTAATCCCCCACATTTGGTAAATATGAGGCAAACGATATAAAGTGCTATATAAATATAAGTTTTATTTGTCATTATTATTATTACTATTCCTCTCCGAGGAACCATCACTTCATCGGCACGATGAAATTTGATCGTTTTCTTACTGGATTGCACATTATTTAGTTAACTTTTGAGTCTATCTTTTCTATTCATACTGCACATACTGTTCATATTTCCCCCTTGTTTGAATTGCTGTTATATATTTATGCCTTCTCTCTGAGAAACCATCACCTTATGGTGGTGGAGAGGTTTGAGCATCTCTAGGAACCTGAGAGCTGTGTTGTTTTTGAGCCTAGTGCTCCTGCTAGGGTCTCCCATGGCAAACTGGTCTCAGATGAAGGACCAGACTAAGAATGGTTCAAGAAGACCCCATGAAACATAAGGAGAGAAGTCACATTACCCCTGCTCACGGAGACCTCGACATGCTTTCTGCAGGAGCGAGGATCCTCATAGATGCTATTCAACCCATGTGTGATACACAAGGTGATCATGGTCTGTTTTTGTTGGTCTCATCTCAGTGGGCTGGTGATAACCATGGTGGTCAGTCTGGTCTTTATCCTGCTACTGCGGTTCACTGCCGGTGTGCTCCTTTGGCTCATCATCTTTGGGGTCATTACAGCCGTGGGCTATGGTGAGTACACATGTTGTTAGAATGTTGCCCATATGAACGTTCCATATTTAATCCACAATGTTTAATAGATATAGGTAGGAATATTTTCCCACAGCCACTCACATTGATTTCGTGTCAGGTAGCTCCTCCACTTCTGCCCTTCAGCTAGCTCCTTCACTTCACTTCAGGCTTTCTTCTGCCCATGGTTTTCTACCTCTTTCTCTTACTTTCAGGTATCTGGCACTGTTACTGGGAGTTCAGCACACTGAGAGGGAAACCAGATGCTGATGTCACCATATCAGACATTGGTTTCCAGACGGACTTCAGGGTTTACCTCCAGCTCAGTCAGACTTGGCTGGTCTTCAGTATGTGGCCATCCATCTCCATACCCTTCCTACCCATTCTGATAAGACATCATGGTTGCCATAATTTGTAGTCTTGGAATTCAATAATAATAATAATACATCCCATTTGTTGGCTGCATTATTTGCAATTCAATTCAGTTCGATTGAATTATATTCTTTATTGCCCTGTTGGGGGTGGTGAAGGAGGGTGGCTCACTGGTAGAGTGTGCACGGGATCTAATGACTGCGGAGCGTCAGGAAGGGCATCTGGCCTTAATCCCCCAAGCTCCATCTAAATCTGTATCTACCCCAAGACCATGGGGACTGATTATGACATGTAAAAATGGACCCCTCTATTTGAAGAATTTCCAGAAAGGATGAAAATAAAGCTACTGTCTAAAAGATGAAACTCAGCTGAAGGCTTGTTTCAGGCTAGTGGGGATTCAGATTCCCTGACACGGAGACTGCCGGTGTGGATTTGTTTTGCAGTGATCTCTCTTGCCGTGATTGAGGCTGTCATCGTGGTTATTCTGATATTCCTGAGGAGGAGGGTACGCATTGCTATCGCTTTACTGAAGGAGGGAAGCAGGTAAGTGGATGAAAGAGGAGGGGGATGCGTGTTAACCTGCCCTTACATCCCTTTGAGTTCATTTGGACATGGGGGCCGATCCTGTAACCGGTCTTTCATCTCTCTCTCTCTCTGTCTCTTTCTCTGTCTCTCTCTTTCTCTGTCTCTCATGTCTAGGGCCATTGGCTACATCATGTCCACCCTCTTCTATCCAATAATCACCTTCTGCCTGCTGGCCATCTGCATAGCATACTGGGCCGTCACCGCCGTGTATCCTTTCAACTGATGGAGGAACCCACAAGCACGCTTAATGATTCAAAGGCTGATTTTAATCTGATATGCCGAATTATTCTCAAGTGTAAATTCTGCACTAGTCTGCACAAAACAGGTCAGGTCATCCTGTGTTGTATGGGATGGGTGACATTCAACAGATCAAGCCATCGGTCAGTTGGAGCCATCGCAAAATATGACACGTTTGATTTGTACTGAAAACTGACCTCATCAGCAAGTGTGTCTTCCTCTGTGACTTCGGTCGCAGCCAGTGGGGTTACCTACAACTATAATCCAGCCAGATGTTCCAGGTTAGAACCCACCGTGGGGTATCAGGAAAGCCATCTGGTCTTCATCCCCCTCATTCCTTCTAAATCTATGTCCACCCCCACAATGTGGGGACTAATTGTGACATGTAGAAAGGGACTTCTTCATGCATAATGTGGTATAAATCTTCCTTCTTGATGATTAAGCATCATTCCTGCCATTGTTAAGATCATGAAGTGATGGCTGCCGTCTTCAATCATATCGATAGGCTTCCTGTTTGTGACTGAAAAGGACCACAACGTTGACAGCACAACACTGACTATCCCCACTGCTATAGGTTTGCTTTGATATTAATGATGTCCCCTTGACACCAGAAATCTTACAGTTACTTCAGTTTATAAACTACAAACTACAACTAATTTCGTTGATAATCAGCAGCACTTGTGGGTTTTGAATCCACTTCCTCTTCTGGGTTGTCCTTGACTAATTTCCCTCAAGTTTCTTGGCGTCCTCCGGCGATGCTGTCTACAAGGTCATGTCTACGCAGCCAAACTGCAAGTATGCCAACTACACCTGTGATCCAGAGGTGAGCCATCCTCTGCAGCTCTGTTCTGCTGAGGTGGTGCGATTTGCAAATGGGAATGATCTTAGGAACATGTCACTGTCTGTGCCATAGGTTAAGTTGGGAAATGCTGACGTTATTGATTTTGTTCTCAGCTCTCCATCATTTCTGCATGATGGTCACTATGAATTATCCCAGTCCTACGTCTTAATCCATCTAAGAATGTGACTCTCCATCACAAATCTACAGTGGTGGTATGGCTCAGTGGGTGGAGCAGTCGTCTGGTGATCAGAAAATGGTGGGTTTGGTCCTGGCACCTGCAGAGAAGTTTGTCAAAGTGTCCTTGAGCAACGCACTGTTCTTCTATTTGCTCTGCCCTGTAATGGACTGGCAACCTGTCCAAAGTGTTTCCCTTTCATCCAATGACTGCTGGGATAGGCTCAAGCCGCTTAGGATCCTACTTAGGATAAGCAAAGAAAATGGATGGATGGATCCCTGACCCCTGAAGAAGGCGTGTTGAGGTGTCCTTGAGCAAGACACTGAACCCCTAACAGCCTCCTGAGCACTCTCCGGCAGCTACACTCACTGCTTCTGTACAATAGGATGGATTCAATGCATAGAAGAAATTCCACCAGCCTGGGTCGTATGGCCAAAAAAACCTTCTCTTCTTCAAACTACATGGTGCTGTTATTTACGGACCGATAGCCTTCAACATAAATATCTAGTCATGATTTCTTCCTAAGTGTCAATATTGATGGGAAGGAAACATTGTTGAAAAGCTTGTGAATCAGTACGTTCAGTGTGGGGTTTGACGGGAACATTACAGTCCAAAACTGGCATTGGCAGCTGTGAACGTTGGTTTGACAGATATTCTATACATGCTGAAAAACCTTTTCAGCCAGCCGGAGCTCTTCCTGTTTTTTTTCTCTTTCCAAGGTTATTGGACCACCTTAAAGGATTTGACTAATGTGCTATTCAGTCTCATGTGCTTGGATAACTGGAACATTAACCCAGAGCCATTTGAGAGAGAACTGCCTATTAATAATGCAAAACGGAGGTGCACGAAGAGGAGATGAATCAAAAAGTGAAAAACGCCAACTCTTTATTTTTTTCTCTCTGTAATAGCAGATTTGGCACACTCTGAAAAACTCTGGGATGTCCTCAGAGAGTGGTGTGCTCACGTCAGTCACCTCTAGATTCACATGTATGTCCTCTGCCACCCCGAACTACTCAACACGCAGAAGTTTCTCTCCAGCTAGCCAAGAGGATGGCACAACACAGAAGAGCCAACACGTCAGGCCAGGACTCTGTGGTCTACACCCATCTGCAGGCCAGTGGCCACTCTTTCAAAGATGAGGATGTTCGATAGGGAGGAACGCTGGTTGGAACAGGGAGTTCAAGAGGCCATTTATGTTAGGCGGGAACGACCATCCTTGAACCAAGGGGGAGGTCTAAGAGAACATCTGTCACCATCTCACAATGCTGTGATTGCAGCTGTTCCCCAATCGTCTGATTAGTACTCATCACCACTGAAACTCCAGTCAATGGCTAACTTGCATATTAAAACACTTTGGGTTTCAGTCGTTATGCAGCTGTGTTGTTTGCAAGGATGGGGGTGCCTGACAAGGTCATTTAGATGAGTGATTAGATGTTCCTCCCACTAAACCGTGTGTCCATTTCCTTACCCAGCTTATTGAGCATGCATCAAGATAAAAATCACTCAGGGCCATGCAAACATCTGCAAATTTACCATCTTCACCATTGATAGCAGTTATCCCGTGGTACTAACAATGTCCTGTATGATGCCTCTCCCCCCCCCCAGACCTTCAGTAAGACCAACGTCACCAAACTATGCCCGGGGTCTCAGTGCACATTTGCCTTCTATGGCGGTGAGAGCCTCTACCACCGCTACATCTTCATCCTTCAGCTGTGCAACCTGTTAGTTTTCCTGTGGCTTGTCAACTTCACCATCGCCCTAGGTCAGTGCACGCTGGCTGGCGCCTTTGCCTCCTACTACTGGGCGCTGAAGAAGCCTGCCGACATCCCTGCCTGCCCCCTCTTCTCCTCTTTCAGCAGAGCCATACGGTAAGCAGCTGAATGCCGGAGGTTTCCACCACGTCCCGAGGTTCCCATTATGTCCTGGAAAACCGTGTGAATGATTTCTAGCATGGTGTTTCCAGTCAAGGAAATCACCTGGAAAATCGAAAATATAAAACATTAAGTGTGCTGGAAATATAATTGAAGTCGTGGAATTATTGGAAAGTTCGGTTATAAAATCACTCTTTTACATACTGACCTATTTTATATTTCTTGCTTGAGTTTTATTCAGAATTTCATGTTCTTAGCGGGTGAAGATATCACGTTAGTGTTTAAAGCTTGAGTGGTATGTTCACTGCATGCTAAAAGTGTGTGTGTGTGTGTGTGTGTGTGTGTGTGTGTGTGTGTGTGTGTGTGTGTCTGTGTCTGTGTGTGTGTCTGTGTGTGTGTCTGTGTGTGTGTCCAGGTTCCATACAGGTTCCCTCGCCTTCGGGGCTCTGATCCTGGCCGTGGTGCAGATGTTTAGAATTGTATTAGAGTACCTGGACCACAAACTCAAAGGTATGTCTGAACTGGTACATATTACACACTGGAAGGAGACACTATAGACCGTGCACTGTCAGCCCATTCACCACTGATCCACCGTCTCCTTCTGACAAACACTGGCCACTGGTTCAGAAAGAGTTCTCATTGTCTGCAGAATGGTTCACAAATAGGTCAGGAAGTACCACTAAATTCCAGGTATGACACCTATGTCACCTGCTGTTCCCAGTCTAAAACAAACCCTGATGCTTTAAACATGTGTCCCAACTAAGTACCTCATCTCAAATCAATGACCATGTCTTATAGTGTGCACTACAACTCTCTGACGTTGGCCTTGAATGTCCCTTGCATCACCAATCCCATGAATGTTTGCCCCTCTTCTCTTGGATAATGGTGATGATGGAAGTGATGGGGCCTGACTAGTGATGTCTGATGAAGGTTGTCTGAACAATAGCAGCCATATTGTTGTGTTTTAAGAGGTCTGTCAATCCTGACGTGCCAATAAATGGGGGAAAAAAACCCTCCAAGATCACACAGTGGCCTTACCCATCTAGCTAAGGCTAACCAGGCTATGGAGAAGCTTCCTCTCCTGAGATCATGACCGGATTTAGGTTTTGCTATCTCTGTCTCATCATGTCTACCCCACCTGCCCCCCACTGCACAATGTTTGAGACCAGTTCAAACTTCTAGATGGATGAAGTGATATGGATTTATCAGAAGGCTTTCATCCTTGTTCCCAGTTCTAATACTCACAGATTCTTTACTGTCCCTTACTTCTCCTAGTCAGGTAACACAAGTAAATTATTTCAAATCATCGGCATGGCTTGTTAATTAACTGAAGGAGGGTATTAGAGAGGCTAGGCACACTGTGCGGCCCTGTTTGTCCCCTTGCCATGGGGCCATCGAAGCCCAAACTAGCCGACTGAAGAACAGCTTCTTACCGAGAGCTGTAGCCTCCATCACCTCACAACCTCCCATAGCTGTGGGGGACTGAAGTGTTTGCCATGCATAAATACGTGCATAATGAATGCATAATACATTTTTACACTGCTCTGTCTGTACTGTCACGGCCTCATCCAAGTGTGTTATTTGATGTAGATCAAGGACATCGCCTCATTATATTCATCCTGTTTATTCACCTACTTTTCAAGTCTCTGCTATTGAAACGGTTTTTATCTCGCTTTTCTTTTCCTGTTATTTTCTGGGTTACCAAACATAATTTTGTTGTCACTCCACAACGATAATAAAGAGTCTCAATTTGAATCTCTTCATACCAAAATCTCTCTTCCTCACTCTATTTTACTATGGTTCCTGCCTTCCTTCGTAACACTTTACAATAGGGATGCAGCATATCTCAGGGGTTAGGGTGGTCTTCTATTAAGCAGAGATTAGTGGTTCAATTCCAGCCAATACTAAAAGCCTATTGAGGTGTCCTTGAACTAAATATTGAACCCCTAACTGCTCCCTGGGTCCCGCACTGCGGTTGCACTCACTACTGCTGCACAATAGTATTGATTAATTCTGAGAACACATTCCAGCAACCTTGATCGTGTGGCAATAAAACAATGTCACTTTGATTCATAAATATGAGCGAGTGCAGTTATAATCATTAGCTAACCTTTGATAAACAGTTAACTAATTCTATTAAGAGTTAATCAAGTAATAGGGATTAACTAACTCTAATAAGCATTAGTAACTGTTAACAAAATTTCCCCTTTTAACAGTTATTAAGGGTTTACCAATTAATTAAAGTATTTATATTAATTAATGATGAAAAACATTAGTAAATTATTATTTGACTGCTAATAATGTGTTACGTAATGCTTATTACTAGTCGATGGTCCACTTATTGCTAAGTGTAACTATAGTGACATTGATTGAATCATTTTCTATCTCTATCCTCGCTGGTGGAACGACCCGCCCATGGCAGTCAGAACAGCAGAAACCCTGACCATCTTCAAGAGCAGATTAAAAACTCATCTCTTCCATCTGTACCTTTCCTCCCCATCCGGTCCTAGCTCTATCTCCTAGTTTTAGCCCTATTCCTTTTCTTGATTTTGATGTACTTGGTTTAGGCACATGAAGTCTTGTTAGTTTATTTTAGGTTTATGTTCATTAGTTGATGTTGCGTCAGAGTCTTATGATGGCCCTAGGATTGTTATCTAGCTTCTAGTGTTGCTCCAGTATCCTTTGTACCTTGACCCTATGCACTTTGTTGTACATCGCTCTGGATAAGAACGTCTGCTAAATGCCTGTAATGTAATGTATGTTATGTAATGTGATGTAATGTAGTGACCTCTAGAGGTAATCAATGGGAACTGCAAGGATGAACTTTCAAACCAAATTCAAAGTTATTCCTTACTCTATTTTAACAATATGTGTTTTTCTTTACACATTTTATCCATTCCTAGATACACGCCTATGTATGTTCGCTGTTTTTTTAGATGTATATTAGGATGGGGTGGGGGTTGATGCAGTATAGATAACTATCATTGTTCCTAGTACAATGTCAAATTGACCAAAGCTCCAATAAAAATATGGGTTGGCTAACTTTGCACTATTGATGTTAAATGCTGATGATGTTGACTGTATATGTTGATGTGTATCTCACAGGTGCTCACAATGCGTTTGCTCGATTTCTACTTTGCTGCCTCAAGTGCTGCTTCTGGTGCTTGGAACGTTTTATCAAGTTCATGAACAGGAATGCATATATCATGGTGAGTTATGGCAACGTTTTTTTGCACTGCAAACAGGTTTGATATTATTCCTTGTCAGGTCGGTTAGTAGTTTAACTGGTTTAATAGAGCTGGGTTGTGGTTCAGTACTAAATCAACTAACTGCAACAGACTTTAAGAGGCTATTGACAGTGCTTGTGTTTTTTTGTGGCTTCCCCCCACCCCACCCAATAGATAGCAATATATGGAAAGAATTTCTGTACCTCTGCCAAGGATGCTTTCTTCCTCTTGATGCGAAATGTTGTGAGGTAAGTCCTGCTAACATACTTGAATAGAAAATGACCACATTGGAAATCTGACAGGTTGCAGTAAACTCTCTTATGTCAATACGACTACTTATATGCCTGTGATTTTCCAAAGATGAGCATTGAAGTCACTTAGTTTATGTAATAATAGTTGCACTACTACTATTTCTACTGCTACTACTTTCGGCTGCTCTCATTAGGGGTCGCCACAGAGGATCATCCATCACTTTCTCTTCCTGTCCATTCATACATCCATTTCGGTATTGTTTAGCCCCATTCTTTGTGAGCACCCTAATTTAAATCACTGTTCCTTTAAGAGGGAGCTGGGTGGCTCACATAGTGGACTAAGAGCTGAGGAAGACATTCAGTGGAATGTTGAAACATACTTATGTTTTGTTTCAAACATATGTCCCGATGACCTGATAGACTTTGTGATGGGTGTTTGGACCATACAGGTGAATTTGCTGTTCCGTTTGTCTTAAGGTCTGTCTCTTTGTTTCTGATGGGCTATTTTACCTCTCTCTGGGTGCTGTCTGGTCTTCTTCTCCGCTCTGGTTTTTCTCTGTAGGGTGGCTGTTTTGGACAAGGTGACAGACTTTCTGCTCTTCTTGGGGAAACTGCTTATTTCAGGGAGTGTTGGTGAGTTTTGTCTGACACACAGTCGGTGGTGATCAGTGTGGGGTGTGTGTCTAGGATTTTCTGTTTTTTTCCGCCCCATGCAAACTTGATCTTAAATGTTTTCCAGGTGTTCTTGCATTTTTCTTCTTCACTCGTAAGATACCAGTCATTCAGGAGGAGGTCCCATCCCTGAACTACTACTGGGTTCCCCTGCTGGTAAGGAATTAAATTGCTTTTTAAGTCATTGTTAAAGATGTCTTCGAGGATACTCAGCAATCCAGGTAAGGAAATCCCAAAAAGATTAAGCATTTCATCTGGACACAGTGTTTATTGAGAGAAATGTTTCATCACTCACACAAGCGACATCTTCAGTCTAAGCTGACTGCAGGCACCCTCAACCACCTCTCATGTGAATAATGTTGTTGTTCTTTTTGACAAATGATTTTTCCCCCATTGCATCTTCCTGCAATTGTAGCCCTACAATAAGATGTTTTTTGAATGAGAATCAGACTGAGGGAAAACAACTGATTTTCTACCACCATATTGAAGCAAGCCAATAGGATATCGATGACCATGTTATTTGAAAAATGCCTGGTTGTGATTGGCTATCAGTAAAATCAAACTCCCTCCCATCATAAAATCCCAGCTAATGGTTCTGTTTCATTCAGATATACATCAAGTTATGACGGCAACACTCTAAAAGTTTGCACTGCATGAGGATGTTCTGATGTTTGTCAAAACATCCTCCTATTTTTTCAAATGTATCTCCAGCTGATCTATTCAAGTTATTTAGATTTTTCTGAACACTGATTGTTTTTTCTTTGCAGACGGTGATATTTGGATCCTACCTAATAGCGCATGGCTTCTTTAATGTCTATGCCATGTGCGTGGACACATTGTTCCTTTGCTTCTGTAAGTAGCTGTTTTTGCTCTTGAGAAAATAATCAGTTCTGATGTCGCTGTGTACAGACTAATGATAAGTGTTAAATAAGGTCAGTTCAGTCTGTTATGATTAAAGGGCTGAGACAGTAGGTTTACACTGTCAAGATGAATAAAATACCTGTGATCTGTGCATAGAAAAGGGTAAAAAGTTCAAAATTGCACAGAAACAAGACATAGCGTCTCTCAACAAGAGATTATTCACACTGTTCAGTTATGCTGTCATAGACCATTCCACTGAGGGTATATTATTAACAAATATTTATGCAAATCCATCCCGTCCAAGGGAAGCTGAATAAAAGACTTAAAGACTTAAAATGTATGAATTCAAACTTAAAATGGGGGCAACAGGCTCCGGATGCCAGCGGTAGATTAATGTGCAATTCTATTAAACAGCATATTAACTTGAGACTATTCGAATGTACATAGGTTAAAAAAAATCCCTTTACTCACAAAAGTCCCAGTGGTTGTCAGCATTTAGCACATTTTTCCAATCACGTCTGTCTACCAACTAATCACTGAAACTGATTGCTTTACATTTGACTGCTTTCCAGCACTTCTCTAATTCCTGCAACCTCACACTACCTATCTCTGCTAATTTTCTTTTCTCCTCTATCTCTTCTTTACATGCACCGTGGGCTGTCTGCTTCTTCCTCCTCTTCCTCCTGCTCTTCCTCTTCCTCCTCACTCCCGAGCAAGGTGAAGACCTGGAGAGGAACGACGGCTCCTCCTCTAGGCCTTATTATATGTCACCCAGTCTGCACAAGATCCTGGGCAAAGGAGAACAGGGTTCCAGGTTGTGCACTGGTTCCTGAGCCATGGACCTCCTGCACTAACCCGTTACGCTGAAACCCACCCCCCCATGTCTGTACCTCCGTGTATTTGAGGAAGTGGGGGGTAGGGGTCTGGTCAACTCTAGTCCAGTCCACTCCATATTCATTCTGAAAGAGACTGTAATGAAGGTTGGCTTGGTCCTAGGATGACCTGGACATGATGAGACATGTCTTCGGATGTTTTGGTTTTTCATCCATCACATTACAGGCATTTAGCAGATGCTCTTATCCAGAGGGACGTACAACAAGTGCATGGAGTCCCTCATGGACGATGGCACGGGTTGTCGAGGAGAAAAAGTCAGCTCTGCTCTCTTCCTGTCTTGAGCCAGCTCTGTGCACTTTGCCTTCCTGCTACCGTGCATCTTTTCTTTCTCTTTCCCGTTTGCTCTCCACCGATTGAAGGCATTTGAAACACCCCCGCTCAAGTTTGGACCTAAGATGTACAGATGCCTCTCATGGACTGTGGCACAATACAGGGACATGACAAGGCTGTGGAAAAACAGCAAAAAAGAGTAAAGCAAGAGAGGTTAAATGGCGTTTTGGTGTGGCACTTTGGTCACGTTGTGTGAAATCTAGTCTGTTTAGGCACTTTCATGTTTGGGAAAAGAATCAGATAGAGTCTCTGTCTAGCATGATTATGTTATTGGCCCTGTATGTTTGCTGTTGGTTTGATAGGTTTTCTTTGACCTGCCATATTTACACTAACACACATTGAGAGGAAAATGAGGTGCAGTTCTGCAGATAGGACAGCAGGTTTTACTTGTTCAATACCAACTGAAATAAGGTCACTTACAGACGTTTATGAAGCTACCATATAATCATTGACGTACTGTATCATAAGAGACTGGGATATTTTATAGGAGGTTGAGACTGAAACACTTTTTATGCTTTTTGCTAAGGATAAAATCTGAACAAAGCCCGAAGACCTTCAGGAAACCTCTGAATCCAGTCACTAGTTTATGTGCCTAGTTGTGAAAAGAGGGATTCATTTTCTCTTACTCTGTAGTTTTTTGACCTCTCACCAGGAATCTTTTTTCAGATACGGTTTATAAAAAGGATGTCAAAGCCATTTTTGGTAAAATTTTCTATTGAATGGTTCAGATGTCGTGCTGTTTTCTAATACTGAGTATATAACACACATCTGTCTGGAGGTAATTCAGTGTTTTTTTGTATAGAAGTCTTTTATTATCGATGCGAAATGTGGATCCTTTTTTTGAATAAATATAAATGGGTAAACTATGGTGCGGTTGATCCTCCAGGCAATGGCGTCTTGATTCCAGGGTTTAACTTCTGTCTATCTGCAGCCATGTTGGTCAGAGGGTGTTGCCCCTCGTTAGATTTCTCCCTGTTAACTTTTTCCAATTGTTTCTTTTGACATGAACACCCAACTGCCCCCCTCAGTGGTGGATCTGGAGACGAACAACGGCTCCTTCACCCGACCATATTACATGAGCAGCTCCTTGAGGAGCATCCTGAACAAGAAAAACAGCAAGAGGAAGAAGAGGCGATAGATTTCAGACACCATGTCAGATGGTTTGATGGCGGACGTGTCACCAAAGCAGGGTACAGACATGGGCTGGCTGAAGCAGGGGCAAAATGTCATTTCTTGTGTGAAAGAACTCTTTGCAATAAGCCATAATATTCGGTGTAGCCAAAGTGCGTATAATTGACTCGAATGAGCCACTGTACTCTTGTTTGTACTCACGTTTTTTTAATGACTTCTCACCCTTTTGGTGTACTTTTTAACTCTTCTAGAGTCCCGAGATTTGTCATCAGACAATGTCAATGACAACATGGAAAGAAAGACAGCAAGACAAACTTAGATTAGAAAGCTTAGGGACGCACAGCAGAGCTCTGCTAGTGTCAGTCGCCCTTAGTCAATACTGTTGACCCCTGTTGCTGTGTGGTTTGCTGAGCAGGGTGTGCCAAGTTCCTTAAGAGCGGAGCATCAAATGACAAAATCAACCTAGCCTACCTGGTACTTGTGTGGTTGAATGCATATGTCTGGAGAGTGGGGTGTCCTTCAATTTTTTTATTGTCATATTAGCTAATTTTGCATTGCCTCTAGAAAGCCCTTATATTACACATAGCACCTGTAACCTCTACAGGCCAAATACATCAACAACCAGGCTTTTGGTACAGAGCTGTAGTGTCCAGATAATACCACGTGGTGTCGCCCCACACCACCTGAGGTCTTTCCAGCCACGTTTGGATGGATGCTCAATGGAATGAATACAGTAGAATTGGTTTATCCGCCACACGACCTACACCAGTGGGATTTATTCTCTGTATTTAACCCATCCTACTGTACAGGAGCAGTGGCATAGTGATCAGGGAGCAGTTAGGGGTTCAGTGTCTCCCTCAAGGACACTTTGACACACTTTCTCCATGGGCCAGGGATTGAATCACAGATCTCTGATAACTAGATAACTGCCCTACCTCCTGAGCTTTCAAGGACTAAATAAAATACAAGATGAGACAGGCATGGAAGCGAGAGAATAAACTAAAGCTTTGGCATGAAAAGCCTTGAGGTGACGTCAGGCTTACAGACTGCTTCCAAAGCCCTGGTGTGAGGAGCTGAGAGAGGCCTGTCCTGCTCAGATTTGATCAGCCAACAGGTTGGTCTGAAATATTTTCCTCCTGCCAAATCCTCACTCTGTCACCAGGTTGACAATGAAGATGGAACGGAGACAAGACAGCGTCCTGTCAGATTTATAAGTTGACCCCACATGCGTTGCTATTTGCTCAGCAGATGAAGAGATCTGTTTGCTTTGGTCGCAGGCCAACAAGGAGAGAAAAACAGCTCAGCTAATTTGTTTACGAGAGCATGTTTGATTGGTGGAGGCTTGTACTCCCATTATTCTCATTTCTGCGGTTCACAAGCTGGGACTTAGGGAGCCTCGCTCCAGAAGAAGAGATGTAATTTGGAAAACAACTGACATTGCCCTGCGTAGTGATTGATAGCATGACATTATACAAAATGGCAGCAGCCTGCCTACTTTTTAAAAGTCTACTATACAGCCATAGGCGTTGTTTTGCAAATGGTTTGTTTTATACGCAATGTAATCACTTTAATTCAAAGGCAGTTATCCGGGTGTATGTTTTTTTAATGTGCACGTGTCTATGCACGAGTGTGTCTTTGCATAAGTGCGTGTCTTCTAACAGTCCTATACAGCGTATCTTGCAGAACTGTGGCGGGCTACCTCAGGGTGTCATCACAACAAACTGCACACTTTCTGCCCTCGTCAGGGCAAATCACACTCACACGCTCAAACTAACGCCCACCTTCATCACCCCGCTCAGGTGAGCTGTGATGCGTGCACTGCAGTGAGATGTGCATAATTGTATATGTCTGTGTATGTTGAACTTGATGAGTTTTGCAACTCCTTATGCAAAACACACACACACACACACACACACACACACACACACACACACACACAGCTTTGATTCAGTTTGATGCCCACGAGCAAGGTTTCTGGGATCTGATAAGTCAGATCATTGTCTTCTCCCTCCCTGGGCTTGGAAAAAAGATTCTTTTGGTCAACCACAGGCAACAAGTAGACACAAGTAAAGACGCCTCGCTCGGTTAGAGCATGCGTCACTTTCCTCGCCGCAATCTCACGAATGTCAAACTTTGGTGCAGCAAACGTAGCTCACAGAAAAAGGGACAAAAAGGTAAAAATAGCATTTTGTTGGGCCACTGAGCTCTTCCTACCAAAGGCAAGGGTCGGTGTTGTGGAGTAGGGATATTGTGGATATCTGACTTGTTGTTATCTGTGCTGAACAGATAACACATTTTTATAACGACGTGAATGTACCGAGTCTTCATGGTAATGTGTGCACATAACTCAACCGTAAATCCTTGTTGTGATTCTGATGATGTGGTGTATTGGCTGTGCCATGTCGGCCATTCGGTGGCTGTTTATGTGACAAGTTTCCTTTTCCTTTGACATTAACATTTTGTGATACTCTTTTAAGTTAAACATTTATTTTCTGAACTGACATCCAAAATACACACAACAAATAAATAAAACTGCAATGTTCAAAACACAGCTATACAAACAATTCATATTTCAGGTTCATCTTCATTATGTGACTGAACGTTCATCTCGAGTGGCAGTTTCAGCTCCGATTACCGTCAGCCAACAGCAGCACAGTCAAACTGCGGCCCTTTGCCACAAGCACACGAAGAGACATTGTATTCATCATATACCCTGTGAGGTGAACAGAGATGTCTCTGTTTCCACCTAACGCAGTGCGTTTAAGATTGTGAATTACAACCATCCATAATGTCCTAGCCATGACTGAAAGATTTGCAAAGAATCTGAACAATGTGCCAAGAGGAGATTTGAGAGTTCTGACATGCCGTGAGAAGGGAGGAGGAGAAAAAAAAGGTGAAGCATGTAGTCTGAAGACTGTCAACACTGAGCATTTCCTCAGGAGAACCTGTAGACAAACACTCCGAGCACCGCTGGTGGCATCAGAATCTGCTGTGTGTGTCTGTGTGTGCACGTGTGCGAGAGAAGAGGGGGAAGCCTGCTTCAATGTGTGGGTCTATGAGACACAGGGAGAGAGGTATGGCAACAGGTTGAATCGGTTCTCCCGTAGCTTGGAAGGAGCTTTGTCTATGTCATCCTACGTACATACAATGAAATGTGTTCTCTGCACTTTAACCCAACATGCTTTTCTACAAGGGCCAAGGATGGAACCAACTATCCTCTAATTACTAGACCGCTGCCCTGCCTCCTGAGCAACGCCAGCCTGGACACGGCCTGAGGACCGTCTCATCACCCATACAGTCGACGTCTTCGCCCTAAGCTGACTGCGGTAAACGTACCTGCAGCCAGTTGAGACTGAAGGTGTCCCCTCTATGAGAGATGAAACGGTCCTCTCGATACAGGCCGTGTCCAAGGAGACAGGGCAGCTGTCCAGTAATTAGAGGATAGCTGCTTCCATCCTTGGCCCTTGCAGAAAGTGTTACAGGGTGTCTTTGAGCAAGACACTGAACCCCTGATTCCTCCCGCTGTGCTGCGGCTGCTCACACACAATAGGAGGGGTTAAGTGCAGAGAACACGTTTTGTTGTGCGTACGACATATAAATAAAGCTATCGACTTTATTGTGATTTCTTCACCTGGATTATCGAGCATGCATGAAGACTGAGACAGGTGGTGGTGTGTAAGAGAGCCGGAGAGAGAGAGAGAGACAGAGAGAGAGAGAGAGAGACAGACAGAGAGACAGACAGAGAGCGAGAGAGAGAGAGAGAGAGAGAGAGACAGACAGAGAGAGAAAGAGAGCGAGAGAGAGAGAGAGACAGACAGACAGACAGAGAGAGAGATCTACACTCTCTATGTTTAGCATCTGTGTGTTTGTGTGCTTGTGTAATGGAGAGCGTGCTGCACTCTACGTGCGTGTCCATGTCTGGGACCCTCCTGATGTGTTCCAGCGGCGGCGTGCTGAGCTCAGGCGTGGGACACAGGCAGGGAGGTCATGGCGTGAGGAGGCAGCAGTGGCTGGAACAACATGGGCGGAGGGGAGTGAACTGTAGACAGAGACAACATCAGTTGGTACCGGATCTGATAGAGACAGCTCAAGTCAGATTAACCCAAACTCAGCCGGGTCCAAAACATGCTGACCTTTGTAATTTACTAGCAATCCTCTCCATCCTAACCTGCACACGTTTGGTTTTAGTTAAAGAAAGAACGAGGGGTCCATTTTGACATGTGGTGAGTAGTCCCCATGTTGTGGGATGGACACGGCCTTAGATAGAGGTTGGAGGATTAAGGCTGGATGCCCTTCATGACACCCTGCGGTGGGTTTGAATCCGCATCAGTTCCCCAAGTCCACACTCTGTCACTGAGCTGCCACAGTCCCCGAGGGTCCCAGTAATTATTCATTAATGAGTATTTACAGCCACTCGTATAAAGCATGGCTGAGGTGTAACCAGTGTGATCAAACTGCTGGACATGATGAAATTTGGTCATTTTCTTACTGGATCACAGACCATTTAGTTAACTCGTGAGTTGATTTGTTCTGTTCATACTGTATATAGTGTTCATATTTCATCCCTGTTTACATTGCTGTTATATATTTATGCCTTTCTCACTGTGCTCTCCAATGTGCTGCTGCCACACCGTAATTTCCCCCTGTGGGACTAATGGAGGAATATCTTCTCTCCTCTCATCCTAGCCAAGAGTTATTTTACCGTCTATAAAGGAGTGTAGTGTGGAGACCATGGAGCCGTCCTGCCCGCCATACGCTGTGTACTGCAGCTCCTCGGCGGTCAGGGTGGTCTGGGGCAGTCCGCTGGTCTGCATGGGGCCCATGGAGTTGCCGGAGGTGTGACTGGGACTCACATGTTTCTTGTGACGTGCTCTGCAGTTCTGGAACCAAACCTGGATCACAGAAAGGCTCGTTCAGCTGAACTCAGCCCAAGAGAACTTTACAGTCACAACACAGCCGTCTAGATTCAACCTGGCCACTTTGGAGCGATATTAGTCTAATTCTTAGAAGTATTAGAAGTATTAGAAGTAGTGGTGGAGGTAAGAGAGGGCGGTAAAGTTAAATGTAAATGTTCATATATAGTGGTGGTGATATAAATAATAATAATAGATACAATAAAAAAAAATCATTCATCTAAATTCACCTCTATTCAAATGCTAACTCCGAACAATGAGAATACCTTCAAAGGAAAGCGATGATGAGGTTCAATCAGAGTTCACCTTTGACCCTGTGATCTGACAAATACGTCAGACATACTGGCAGACTGACCAACTAGCGCCAGTGGTTCTCAATCAGGTCCTCAAATGGTTCACTACATTCATCTGCTGTTCCAGGTGTAGCACCCCCTGGTAGGAGGCTGGAATAACTGGGACAGGTAAACATCAGTAATCACATGGCAGAACAGAAGACCACCTGACTGAGAACCACCGGACTAGACAACTGGTGTGTTTCTCTCCGGGTCACAAATGTTTTGCCTTTTGTGCCAAGTCTATAGTCCATCCCAGCACCACCCATCAGCATGTACAAGGATGATACATGTCTACCATCATACATCATCAGCATGGAGGTGCATATTAATAATACTGAGATGTAGTTATGAATGTCTCGCAAGAGAAGAAGCCTCTTTGTCCGTGTGCATACATACAATGACATGTGTTCTCTACATAACCCGTCCTACTGTATAGGAGCAGCTGCAGCACCCAGTGACCAACTCCAGTTCTTTTTCCCACTGCCTTGCTCGGGGGCAGGAGAATTAACTCTAACATGCATGTCTTACTGATGGTGGGGGGAAACTGGACCACCTGGAAGAAACCTACAGACACAGGGAGAACATGGAAACTCCACACAGAAAGGACCAGAGACAGGATTCAAACCTAGGACCTTCTTGCTGCAGGGCAGCAGTGCTGACCTCTGCACCACCCGAAATCATGAATGATAACGTAGATCGGTACCTTCCTATTTATCTAGAACAGATGTTCCAATGGACTGGGTGCGTCTCTGACCTGTATGACTCTCCTACTGAGGCCCGTCTGCTCTGCCAGTTTCTGGAGTGTCTGGGCATCCGGGTTGTTGTCCTGGGCAAACTGGGCCTGCATCACCTAGACATAGACACACACGGTTCAGGTGAGTGAAAGCAGAAAGCCATGAGAGGGTTTGACACCAATCAAAGCTCACCGTTCACTGGGGAATTAGCCCCCTGTGTGTTCTGGGCCGGTTGGCATGAAATCTGTCATGTAGAGATCGCCAGAACAGATAAAAGGCAGTGTGTTTTAACTAAGAAGGATGATTATTACATATGATCCTGAAGAAGCTGATCTATTTTCTCTACACTGCTCCCTAAATGATGATCATAATGATTAGAAATTCTGAACGAGAGCCACTCACCACACAAACATGACGTTTCACTATCACAGCTGGAAAACATCTGTTTGTTCTAAACTGGAGGAGAATATTTAAAAAGAAAGCCACTTTGTCATCGTGGGTCACAATGACGTGTGATCTCACGATTCAACCCATCCACTTGTACAGGAGCAGTGAGCAGCTGCTGGCCCTGAGGACCAACTCCAGCTCTTTCCCTGATGCCTTGCTCAGGGGCACAGACAGGAGTATCATCCGTAGCATGCATGTCTTTTTGACCCCGGAGTGCCTGGAGGAAACCTGCGCAGACACAGGGAGAACATGCTAACTCCACACAGAAAGAAGCCGGGATGTTGTTGCTGTGAGGCAAGAGTGCTGACCACAAGGCCCACAGGACCTACCCCAGTAGAACTGACTGTAAATCACCTGCATGGTGAGTTCAGGAAAACGTCTCTAGCAACGAGAGTTGTTTAAACCATCCCATGGTTGTCAGATTTAGATAGGAGGTGTATGATTTCATGTGGTGCCTGGAACACGTGGTGTTCTCCGGTGTGCCACACCAGAGCAAACCCACCTCCTCCTGCTCTTGGCGCTCTCTCATTTCCCTCGGTTCGGTTGGAATATTATGTTGTACATGTTTGTGCACATTTCCTCACTAAACGCAGAACAGTGATCCAGATATCTTACGAACACCAGCTCGGTGAGCAGCTGTTCCTCCGATATGCTGCCTGATCAAATCCACATTACGTGACCATTAGCTTGCTAGCTATGTTGCTAACGCTAGCCACCGTAACACACACACCGACATCTTCCATGACAAAGAACCGACAACACGCACAAACACTTGGGACGCCATCACCTCACCATCTCTTCACACAGCAACCTCTTTATGTCCATGTTCTGCTCTCTTCTCACACACGCCACCTTTACGCGTCGAACCTAATGTGTGTGTATGTGTGTGTCCAGTCGTGTGGTGAGGCCTGACCTGGAGCTGGTCCGCGGTAAAACTGGTCCGGGCTCTCTTGGAGGGTTTGGGCTGGTTGATCTCCTGCTCGGTGGGCAGCGCTCCCTCCACGTTAACACCGTTCCCTGGAGGCAACGTATGTATGGAAATATATTGATTCTGTTAATTACTTATACTTAATTACTTATTATTGATTATATCTAGATTAATCATGTTTGATTCCCGACTGTGGACCCCTCTGAATTCGCTACAAGCAACAATATTCTGGACAATTTTAACCTGTAGATCAATGAAATTAACCCTTTAACAGCCGTTTGTATAGATTTGTAAAAATGAGCAATAATGTCGTGACGAATTTGGGGGCCACAGCCGGGAATTGAACCCGAGACATCGCATCAAAGGCAACGCTAATCAACTAAAGAGTCCGACCCAATAGCCAAGGGGCTAGCGAGTTTCAAAGCTCTGATATGTTAAAATATATATTTTATACATGATATA
>OMLC01090565.1:0-14556 GCA_900302585.1 Regalecus glesne | reverse complement strand
ATATCTATATATATCAGAAAAAGGCCCCCTGTGTTGTGAGTTCAGTCTGTTTGCAACTAATATTTAGTCTCTCTATGACTTCTCATTTCACTCACATTAAACAGGAGCCTCACTTTTGAGATATGCCTCCACAATGTATGAATTTAACATCAATCCAAGAATGCAACAGTGATTGTAACCTTCATGTGGAGGCAAGCCTAGGGTGCAAAGCAAAATTGAAAATGTGAATGGCTTGCTGATGGCAAAAAAGCAGTGCAAGAGATATAGAGCCAAATATAAAAAGGATGAATTCAGGGCCTAGACTCCTGGCAGCCGAGCACTCAATCATAAAATGATTCACTTAGATTGATCAAGGGGCCTAGTAATCACATGGGAATGTTACATGTAGCTCAAAGGATTATTCACTGAAGTGTCAAGGGATTCAAAGCTGGATTTAATGGATTTGAACTGATGTGCTTGGAAATCATTTCAGAGGGTGCTAATAGAATTCGTAAAGCATTTTCCTAGCATTTAGCGGTTGTCCCTTGAAATTAGTGTAAAGAAGAATTGAATCCCACCAGAATGAAGTCCATAGTAAAGAAACAGAAACTGGGGTTATTTTTTTGTTCGCTTTGGAAATTCACCCGACTGACAATCTGTGAGGAAACCATTTAAATTCTGCTAATGCATCACGATGTCGATAACATTCCCACATAACATGGCCTACATGCTAGAGTGAATACCAGCCCATATTTGTCTCAGTAGATTCTGGTTAAAGGCTCAGTGCACGGAAAGAAACTGAAATAAAATCTCTAAATGAAATAATTTTGAATCATGTAACCCCTTCGTTTCTTTTTAATAATAAAAAAAGAATTCCCTTAGTCCGACAAGAGGAAATTTAGAATGATCTGCATCTTAACCCATTCTATTATATAGGAGGAGTGAGCTGCCACCATATGGTGCTCAGGGAGCAGATAGGGGTTCAATGTCTTGCTCAAAGACACCTCAACATGCTTTTTGCAAGACTGTGGATTGAATCTATAACCTTCCCATTGCCAGATAACTGCTCTAACCACTAAGCTATGCCACCCCATGAAGGAGATACATGCACGTTTTACTACTAGTCCCTGTGTTGTGGGGATGGACACAGCCTTAGATGGGGTTATTAAGATTGGATGCACTTCCTGATGCCCCAGGGCAGGTACAAATCTGCTGTCTCTTGCTCGTCAGTTTCCAAAGAGAGTGCTCTAACCATGAGATACCACGGTACCTATGAAATCTGTGTTTCATTTCATTTATCATTCATTTTCCAAGTCACTCACCCTAATTAGGGTCACAGGGCGCCAGAGCCTATCCCAGGTCTCATTAAGCAGAAGATATCTGGTTGCAGCCTGCAAAACAGGGTGGGTTGAATGTTGATTTCATTAATTGCTTTGGACTTGGGTTTTGGTGGGGTTGACCACTTTTAAGTCCAACTTGGAGTGAGATTTCCTCCCTGGGGTGGGGGGCAGGTTTAAGTGGTATTTATATTTGTTATACAGTGATGTATTAAACAAAAATCGGCCTTGCATTGCATCATAAGGGTGTACAGTATTCCCTTACATTTATTAAGAATCTAAAAACATTTCATAATCAAACCGTATTTATCTAAATGTATTCCCAACGTGGAAGCTCAAGTCACATTTAATTTTGGGACTGTCTGTTCTAAAACCCACCAAAACCTAAAACTCAGAAACAAAAAAATGAACAGAATTTTACTAATTGTTATGGGCTCTGTTAAAAGTGCTGATGGATGATTTTGCAGCCTTGATCATTGATTTGGATGGCTCCCACTTGAAGCATGGCTCCAATTCTGCCATCTTAATTGTCATTAGAGATGTCAGTGTTCCCTCCAGGGTCAGGCTGTCAGCCTCGAATGTCTTAGGGTTTTCTGCCAGTGATTGGGCAGTGATTTTAATGTTCTTCCTCTTGTATCTTTTCCTACTGCTGTGCTTTCTCAGGGTCATAGGACTTCTTAGCGATGCTGCATAGCCGCCCACATTGACATAACAATCTTCTCTGCAGCTGTCCCTGACATGAAATATCAGAATCAAACATACGGGTTAGATCTATTCATCAATTATAACAAAAATTGATTTGTAATAGAGGAGTACCGATCAAAAGTCTGGACATGTTTACTGAAGAGTTTAGATAAATTATTATTTCGGTCAAAATTAATATAAAGATCATTTCAGCTGAGCTGTCATTGATAGGTATAGTCTGTTTCTTAAGAAATCAAGAATTACAATTTCACACTAAGTAGTGTGCATGTCCAGATGTTTGACTGGTATCTTATATTTCATCATGCTTTTAAACATAAAACGACATAAATGAGTTCTCCAATATGGCTAACGTTGGTCTAAGTAGGCCAGCTCTACAACTCAACACAGCCAAAAGATCCAACGTAACACCTGATAAAATCATAAGATTTGACCAATGACCAACCATTCATTGATTTGCTCCTCCTGCCTTTTACCACTCAGGCTCATCCTCGGCGGGTAGTTGTTTGACCACAGTGCCTACCTCCACCTATCCTGGCTGTCCCCTACCTGTTCCCTACTCTCGCTATAGATCACAATGTCATCCACAAGCATCATAATAGACAGAGACGCCTGCTTGAGCTTGTCCATTACCCTGTCCATCACCATCGTAAACAATAAAGGGCTCAGATCTGATCTTTGATGTAATCCCACATCCACCTTGAACCCACACCTCACCAATGTCAAAATGCCCTCAGATGTATCCTGCAACACTCTTACATGCTTCTCTGCCACTCCTGACTTCCTCATACAATGCCACACCACCTCTCTCATCACTCTGTTCTTTTCATTCTCTAAATACAAAAATACATAATGTACCCTTTTCTATATCGCTACATCAACATTCTCAAACCAAAAAATGCATCTGTGGTGCTCTTTCATGGCATTAAACCAGACTGCTGCTCACTGATCCTCACCTTTCCTCTTAGCCTGGCTTCCACTACTCTTTCCTATAACTTCATGCTATGGCTGATCATCTTTACACCTCTGCAGTTACTACAGCTCTGCACATCTCCCTTATTCTTGAAAATCAATACCAGTATGCTTCTTCTCCAGTTCTCAAGCATCCTCTCATTTTCCAAGATTGTGTGAAAGAATCTAGCTAAAAACTCCACTTCCATGTCTCATAAACACCTCCATGACACCACAGGTATATCATCTGGAACTAACCACCATTCCTCTTTGTAGCTTCCCTCACTTCCTCCTTGCTAATCTACAGCACTTCCTGATTCACTATCCCCACATCATCCAGCCATCTCTCTTTCAATTTTTACATTCATCGGCCCGTCAAAGTACTCCTTCCACCTTCTCAGCACTCTCTTCCTCGCTTGTCAGCCCATTTCCATCTCCATCCTTTATTTCTCTTAACTGTTGTAAATCCCTGGCCTTTCCCACCTCTCTTCACTTCACATTGCATCTCCTTGTATACTCCTTTTCCCTTTCCTCATCTGTCTGATTCCCAATTCTTTACCAACCTCTTCCTCTGTATATTCTGCTGTAGTTTCTCATTCCACTACCAAGTCTCTTTGTCTCCCTTCCTCTGTCCAGTTGAGACACTATGTACCTTCCTAGCTATCTCCCTCACTATTTCTGCAATGGTAACCAGCCACCCAACAGCTCTTCACTATATCTCAATGCCTATCCAAGCTCCTCCTTAAACTCCACACAACAATGTTACTTCTTCAACTTACACCATTTGATCCTGGCTCTGGCATCACTCTCTTCATCTTCTTGATCTTCCAAGTCTTCCTACAGACCATCATCTGGTATTGCCCATGTTCTCCCTTTTTACAACCCCGCAGTCTCTAATCCCTTTCACT
Source organism: Regalecus glesne (assembly GCA_900302585.1). Taxonomy (NCBI): domain Eukaryota; kingdom Metazoa; phylum Chordata; class Actinopteri; order Lampriformes; family Regalecidae; genus Regalecus; species Regalecus glesne. The sequence continues at coordinate 10,679 of OMLC01090565.1, read as the reverse complement.
TTGCACCTCCTGCCTAAAATACACTCCACCTGTGAGCACTTTCCTCCACCATTAAACATCACCCTGTGTTCCCCCCTCTTCTTGAAATACATTTCTGCCATAGCCTTTTTGATCCTTTTCACAAAATCCACCACCATCTGTCCTTCACCATTTCATGAAACCAAATTATAGAATGTTCAACTGATGGTTTAATTGTTTCACAAAGTGAAGGATGATCAATCCTGGTACATTTTAAGAGAATTGTTCCAACTTGACATGTTTTAAGAAGGTGAGTTAACGTTAGCTGAGAGAGAAACTAGTCTGTCTTCTGTGGGCTGCAAATGGGCTGATCTGCTGAATGTTGTTTTTATCAAATCAAAGTTTCTCATAGAAACTCTGATTCAATAGGAAATTATCATTAAATCAGTTCTATTAAATCGTAACGTCAGCTTGGTCAAAGCACTCAGGGCGCTTCAAAAATTCCCCTGACTATTTGTGAAATTGACAGGAGTAACAGACGAGTCTGCCTGTTTCCCTATCTTTCTCTCATACTCATTTCTCTGTCTGACAGCTGTTTTGGACAACTTCAATTTCTTGATACATGCTCAATAATCCAGGTACACATTCCTGTTGGCCAGTATCTGTTTGGTCTCCCCAATGTATGAGGATGGTCCAACAACACAGGAGAGCCAACACATCAGGCCATGACTCTGTGGTCTACACCCATCTACAGGCTAGTCACCACTCATTCAAGGATGATGATGTTCACATCCTTGATAGGGAGGGACGCTGGTTTGAAAGGGGGTTGAAAGAGGCCTGAGAGTACATCTGTTGGCGTCTTACAATACCGTGATTGCAAATATTCCCCAATCCTTTGTGAATGGTGCTCATTGCCACTGAATGTCCAGTTGATCACCCAACTTGCATATGAACCCAGCCTATTGTTGTGTGGTATCAACATACTGTTTATAAAGGGGAGAATACTTGCAGTCTGCTCAGACTGAAGATGTTACCGGTTTGAGTGGTGAAACATTTCTGAATAAACGTCTGATCCAGTTAGACCGATTCACCTCTTTTTGGGATTCAATGGAATTTAATTCATTTTATGTATGTACAATGAGAAATACTTAAGGTTTTTCCTCTGGAGGTCTTCACGGGTTCTGTTATTCTTACTGTCAAAGCACTTTTTAATCAACAAGATCTCTGCCTTAGATGAAGACACTGTCAAGTAAATATCTATCTGTCTGTCTGTCTACAACCTCCAAAAACTTAGAAATCACAATCAAAGCTGAACACAAGGGAGGAGGTAATGTAATTATGCAAGCTAACTATTATTAGGCCAAGTTGCTCATTCATGTGGAAGACAGACAAGACAAGGGCCTTGAAAACAACCCGGTGAATGAAATTAATGAAATTGACAGTCTTCTCAATCATACCAGGAAATGTAATTGGATCTCACGGAGCTTGATTTCCTCTCAGAACAGCACCCCAGGACTCTAGTACTTTAAGATATCAAAAAATACACAAAGATGCAAACAATCCTCCACTAAAACCCATTGTCTCAGGCATACCATTCATTACTGAACCTCTATCCAAGTTTGTGGACCTTTTTTTCTAGAAGACCTGGTAATATCACCTGCTTTATAGAAAGACACAAAATATGTGCTCAGTTGTCTTCATAAAGAACTCAACAACGCTTTTTGTATCCATGAATGTGGAAAGCATATACACTTGCCTCCTAAATGATAAAGGCTTCACCCCAATCCCCAACTATTCCTCTCAGAGATCCTCAGAGCCTACCCTCAAAAGAACTTTTCCTGAAGAGGCTTGGTTAAACTTGGTTTAAATAAAGAACTGAATCTGAATCTGAATAATTTCAGATTAAAGGACCCCCTACCTCCTATAGACTAGGGAAACTGCTATGGACATGGCGGCTGCTCCAGCATATGGACCCCTAATGGGAGGAAGAGGTAATCTACAACACACACCAATCCTTTCAGGACAAATAAAACAGTGGGGAAGGTTTTGGGATGATTACTGCATAATTTGGAATGGCCCAATAGAAGAACTCAAAATATTTCAAACATGTCATTTCAGGAATGAATGGCAGCCTTCTGGAGTGTTTCCTCACTTTCACCTAATCAGTGCTGGGATAGGCTCCAACATGGCCCCACAACCTGACTTTGGATAAGCAGTTGGCTATGGATGGATGGATATGTGAATTGAAGTACCTCTTCTCTAGAATTCAGAATAGAATATAACATCAAGACTCTGAACTTTCTAGACTATACCATCTTAAAACACAAGGGCAGAAGAAGTCATACGTCAATCTACAGGAAGCCTATGGAGCACAACACCAACATAACAGCAACCAAACCCCTTGAAACAAAACATACCTAATGAACAGCTCCTGTGACCAAGGAGAGATTCCTCAGAACTGGATGAATATAAACCATATGGGATGAAACTATGATTCTATTAAATAAATTAATGTCACTCAATAAAAGAGAAAGTCTACAACCATGTCTTGATGCATGCTCAATAATCCAGGTATGGAAATCACCAAAAAGAGGTGAATCAGTTCAACTGGATCAGAAGTTTATTAAGAAATGTTTCGTCACTCACCAGGTGGCATCCTAAATGTGAGGCATATAATGTAAAGTGCTTTGAGAGGTCACAAGACTAAAAAAGTGCTTTGAGAAAATTAGTCCAGTTACCATTTAAAGTTTGGTTGTGGTACGTGTTGGGTTAAGCTTAGGCTAAGGTAAGCATTGTGTTAAGGTAAGGGTTGGGTTGAGGCAGAGGTTAATTTTAGTTGAGCTCCAGGAAATATGGTTGAGGGAACAAAGACATTCTCTTGGCTAGGCTAGGTTAGGTAAATTTAGTTTAGTGTAGGTTAGGTTAGGCTACACTAGGAGGAGAGGAAGTGTAGTGGTTAGCATGCTTGCTTCAGGAACTGATGAGCGAGAGGTAGCGAGGTTCAAATCTACCACTGGACAGCAGGAAGGATATCCGTCCTTAATCCCCCAAACTTAATCCAATTCCGTGTCCAGCCCCACAACATGGGGGCTAATTGTGACATGTAAAACAGGCCTCTCTCAGATCAGGCCACACTAGGTTAGGTAAATTTGGTCGTGGATGGTGTAGGATATGTTGGCTAAGTGCAAATAAATCTACAAATGTCTAATGGGAATCTAGTTTCTAGGGACCATGAGCAAGCTACAAAGATATTCATATTAACTTAAAACAACCCCATAATACAACAATACTAATCATATGAACGATTTGTTCATGTAAACATCCGTTTTAGTTATCATATTGAAATGTAGCCCCACAAAATTTGTCAGTAATTTTGGCAGTAATAATTTCATTTCAGAATTATTTATAGATTCAATTTAATAGATCAAACCTTTGCCGGACAGCTCAAGTCATGATGCTCCTTTCGTGAACCAGCGTTCACCATGTAAGAAAAATGTGAAATAATATATGAAATTTCCACCGATGAGACTGTATGCAGCTCATCACAGCGTATTTAATTATTGATTATTTTCCATCATTTGATCTAAACATCAAAATTGAATATGCACAGGACTGAAAAAGCACCACAAATATTTATGAATATAATAATGGGTCCTCTCCGAGGAACCATCACCCTATCGTGGTGGAGAGGTTTGAGTGTCTCTATGATCCCGAGAGCTATCTTGTCTGGAGCCTTGTGCTCCGGTTAGGGTCTCCCATGGCAAATTGGTCTCTGGTGAGGGACCAAACTAAGAATGGTTCAAGAAAACCCCATGAATTATCTAAAAAGAAGTGACGTTACCCTGCCCGGAGGAAGCCCGGGGCCCTCGTCTGGAGCCAGGCCCAGAAGGAGGGCCCGTCAGCGAGCGCCTGGTGGCCGAGTTTACCACGGAGCCCGACCGGGCTCAGCCCGAAAAAGCAACGTGGACACTTCTCCATCTTGTAGACCCACCACCTACAGGAAGAACCAGTGGGGTCGGGTGCACTGCCAGACAGGTAGCAGTGAAGGCAAAGGGTCTCAGTGGACCAGAACCAAGCAACAGAACCTAGCATTAGGGACGTGGAATGTCCCCTCCTTGGGGGGTAAGGAGCCAGAGCTTGTGTGGGGGGTGGTACGGTACCAATTAGATCTGGTGGGGCTCACCTCTACTCACAGCATCGGATTTGGAACCAAAGTCTTAGATAGGAGTTGGACTTCATATTATTCAGGAGTTACCCAAGGTGAGAGACGTCGGGCAGGTGTAGGGATTCTCTTATGACCCCGGCTGAGAGCCACTGTATTGGAATTTAACCCTGTAGATGAGAGAGTCATGTCCCTACGCGTTAGAATTATGGGAGGAAAAACTCTGACTGTTGTCTGGGCCTATGCACCAAACAGTACATCAGAGGATTCAACCTTTTTGGAGACTCTGGATGGAGTCCTGAATGGAGCTCCTGTAGGGGAGTCTATCATTTTACTGGGAGACTTCAATGCACATGTGGGTAATGATGGAGAAACTTGGAGGGGTGTGATTGGAAAGAACAACCTCCCTGATTTGAACCCAAGTGGTGCTTTCTTGTTAGACTTTTGTGCTAGTCATGGATTGTCCATAACAAACACTATGTTTGAACATAAGGATGCTCATACGTGTACATGGTACCAGAGCACCTTAGGGCAAAAATCAATGATAGGTTTTGTAATTGTATCATGTGATTGAATGCCAATTATTTTGGACACTCGGGTGAAGAGAAGAGCAGAGCTGTCAACTGACCACCATCTAGTGGTGAGTTGGGTCAGGTGGAGAGGGAAGCCCCAGGACAGACCTGGTAAGCCCAAACTTATAGTGCGGGTGAACTGGGAACGCTTGGAGGAGGACTCTGTCAAGAAGACCTTCAACTCCCACCTACAGCAGAGCTTTTCTGGGATCCCTGTAGAGGTTGGGGCTTCAAAGCTTCCATTACTGAAGCTGCATCTGTGAGCTGTGGTCTCAAGCCCATAGGTGCCTCAAGGGGTGGTAACCCACGGACACCCTGGTGGAAACATGCAGTTAGGGATCTGTTCGACTGAAGAAGGAGGTCTTCCGGGATAAGTTATCCCGGGAGACTCCAGAGACAGTTGCAAGGTAAAAACAGGCCCGAAAGACGGCAGCCTCAGTAGTGAAAGAGGCAAAACAGTGAGTGGGAGGAGTTTGGGGAAGCCATGGAGAAGGACTTTAGGTCAGCACCAAAGCGCTTCTGGAAAACCGTCCGGCACCTCAGGAGGGGAAAACGGGGAACTGTCCAAGCTGTTTATAGTAAGGATGGGACGCTGTTGAGCTCAACTGAGGAGGTAATGGGATGATGGAAGGAACACTTTGAGGAACTCCTGAACCCAACTAACCCACCCTCTAGGATAGAGACAGAGCTGGAGGATGATGGAGGATCAACATCAATTTCCCTGGAGGAGGTCACTGAGGTAGTCAAAAAACTCCACAGTGGCAAAGCCCCAGGGATTGATGAGATCTGTCCAGAGATGCTGAAGGGTTTGGGTGTTGAGGGACTGTCATGGATGACATGACAGCAAAGCTCTTGATCAACAAGATTGAGATCAAGATCACGGATACAAGCAGCTGAAATGGGTTTCTCAGGAGGGTGCCTGGCATCTCTTTTAGAGACGGGGTGAGAAGTTCAGACATTTGTGAGGGACTCGGTTTAGACCTGCTGCTCCTTAAATTAGAAAGTAGCCAGTTGAGGTGCTTTGGACATCTAATAAAGATGCCACCTGGTCATCTCCCTAATTAGGTGTTTTAGGCACCTCCAGCTGGAAGGAGTCCATAGGGTAGACTGAGAACCATGTGGAGACATTATATCTCCACTCTGGCCTTGGACTGCCTTGAGATCCCCCCAAATCAGAGCTAGTTGATGTTGCAAGGGAAAGGCAAGCTTGGAGTTTCTGGCTGAAGTCTGCTGCCTCTGCTAGCCGGCCCTGGATAACCGGTTGACGATGGATGGATGGGCTATATAAAATATAATTGACTTGACAGGTTTGAACAGGACAATGCTATTGACAGAATTTTGTACCACAGATAATACCCAGGGAAAGCTACGCCTATTTTGTGGTTTAGTTAAAAAAGACATAAAATAGACATCTCATTGTAACCTATTGTTTTTCTGATTAACCAAGAGGCCCGTTTAACGTGTCCCGATTAGTCACCATGTTGTGGGGGTTGAGATGGACTTAAATAGAGCTTGGAGGATTAAAGCCAGATGCCCGTCCTGATGCCCTGTGGAGAATTTGAACCCACTGCCTTGGTCTCGTGTGAGTGGAAAAATACAGTGAAGAGTGATGGTGTCCTGGAATGCCGACTTTGGGGCGAGGGAATCCCATCAGAAGGAAGACAATGCCTCATTACTCGAACGGGTTCCATGAGAGGGGCCATGTGAACATCAAGCTCATATTTTGGATCCCACCGAAAGGCAGATAATGCCCCATCACTAGAGGGACCATGTAAACATTCAGGCCCAAGGGGTTCTTTTTAAGTAAAGCTGCTTGTTCACTCACTTCTTTCCGGTATGCTGCCATAACAGGGACTTTTTTTTTGTTTAAAAAAAAAAAGTTCATTTGAGCCCTAATCTATTTAGAAATTGGTACCCCAGTCATCCCCCTGCCATCAAGAGCATAACAAGCAGACAGAGAAGTCCACCTTTGCCCCTTCATCCTGTGGAAGCAAACCTGTCTCTGTAGGGTGGGGTGGGCCCATTTGCGTTCTGTGTGCGTGCGTGTGCAATTGGGATTAAACTCGCTGAAAGGCATCTTGGTTGAGACTGTTCCTTCAGTGCTGAAATTCCTCCACGCTCGTCAGTTCCCCGAGCGAGCATGCTAACCACTGAGCTACCACATCCCCAATTTGTGTGGTTAACTTTCACTTATAGCATTTTGACCTTTCTGGCATCTATTCTCAACCCCGTTGGTAGCCGACACTGAACATAACATTCAGAACACCATGGATTTCTGTGAATAAGTTGAGCAATGTCATCATGGAGGTGGGTGAAACCCTGATCTCTTCTGTTGTTACTGCTCTCGTCATGCGTTCCTGTTGATGAGGCAGTGGAGGTAGCCTGTATGAAATTACAGGATGACCCCATCCTTAGAAATAGGACCGCCCTTAAGACTGACCAAATGTGTCTGCCGCTGAAGTTGTGTCTTCAGTCGACATAATTCACACACAGGAGGCGGTGGTATAGCACTGGTGTACTCCCCAGTTTCACCTATAGTAACCAACCTGTAAATTGAGGAGGAGGAAAAGAGGGCTCTGACATCCTATCCAGGGACATCTCCTCGCCATTGGTTCAAATTTGTAGACAATGTCGGGGTTAAAATGAAATCTCAGGAAGTTCCACATTTCCCAAGCCACATGAATTTGGTGGACAACCACATCAAGGTCACCAGGGACGATGTGAAGGTGAAACGTTAGCCTTCTTAGATGGTGAAATTGGCGATGGGAGACATTTGATTGTTGATGTTTGCTGTAAACCTACACTTACTGATCAGTAGCTCTTCCTATGAGCAGGGGTCCCCAATTACTGGGCTGCAGACCAGAACTAGGCCATGGAACATTTAGTTAGTGGGCCATACAGAAAGAATAAAGACATTTAAATTCTTATTTTATTTCAATCTTAATGACTATTGCAGTCTGCAGGGTGTTTCATTTAGAAAAAGGACTACCTCCATCTGTCTCTTTTCCGCATTTGTCTTAGTCGCAGTTTTTTTCCATACATCGTCATCTTAAGCTCACTAGCTCACCGTAGCAAAAAGGAGTAAAAGATAAAAATCGCTGGAGAGCGTTTTGGATAAGTGGGAACGACCCAATGATGAGACAGCAGGAGACTCCAAGACTGCCTGTGAAAAGAAAGCTGCATTTAAAAGAAAATACCAGGACTCCTACTTAAATTACGGGTTCATCACAACAGGTGATTCACGTGCCCTGAGCCCACTCTGTATAATATGTGGCCACTGGCTACCCAACAAGGCCATGGAGCCTTCGAAAATACGTCCCCACATGGAGACCGAGCACCCTGCATGAAAAGACCACAACTAGACAAATTGATGAGCTAACCGAGGACACTGAGGCACAGTTGTCAGAGGATAGATGAGTCCCCGTGGTTGCCGAGGCTACCCACGTCGACGAGGCAACAATGGTTGTTTTTGTGCAATATATTTTTCAGGAGGATGGGTATGAGGATAGGTTGAATGCATCACTCTTGCCAACTAGTTGCAGAACTATTCAACTCTTTGACGGATTACATATCAGGAAAACTGAACCGGTCATTTTGTGTCTGTTTAGACACGGACGGACCAGCTGCCCTGGCCGGATGGCTTTCTGGCTTCACGACTCGGGTCGAAGAGGTCGTGTCTGAATGTGAGTCTGCACAGTGCGTCGTCCATGGAGAAATGCTGGCCGAAAAAATGTCACCTGAACTCGACAGCGTTTTGAATGACGTGATTAAAGTCATTAACCACGTCAAACCTAACCTGCGTCTGTTCGAGCAGCTCTGCGAGACGATGGACGTGGATCGCTGGCTAGAGTTTTTGAGTTACGAGACTGCTTCACGGATCCGTTTTAGGAAAGCAGTCACCATTGGCAGCACATTTCCTCAGCACTGATTGGGTCGCCAAACTTGCTTTCTTGTGACCTATTCGGCCCGCTCAACAACCTCAATCCGTCTCTTCAGGGGAGAACGACAACTGTCTTCAAGTCGGCAGATAAAGTGGCAGCTTTCAAAGCCAAACTGGAATTAATTGTGGGGGCAGTGAGTGAAACTTGGGGCATTTGCCATGTTTCAAATATCGATGGGGATCTTGTAAGAGACTGAGCATGGGCCTTCAGCTGCTGCACGGTCACCTTTCTCAGCTTTTAAAAGGGATCGAGCAATACTTCCAAACCACGGACGACCCGCGAACCGGGAAGGTATGAATCCCCAAGTCATTTATGAGCAAGCCGGTTGAATCGACGTCGTCTGTGCTGGACGAAGACCAACTGCTTTAGACTGCAGATAACGGTTGCCTTAAAAGTATGTTTGAGACGACTTCAAATCTCCCAATGATCTGGATTTGAGTCAAATCGGAATGTCCTGAGATCGCGACTAAAGCACTGAGAACCCTGAATACCCATTTCCACCAGTCTGTCTGTCCCGTCTTTGTGAAGTTTTCTGCAGTGACGGCAACGAAAACAAGATTACGGAGTAGACTGGACACAAGAAGCACACTTCAGGTGTCCCTGTGTCCCACCGGCCCTAGATGGGACCGTCTAATTACAGGAAAACAAGCTCAGAGCTCTGCGTTATTGTGAGTTGAGTCACATGTACATTACAAATAAAAAAAATAATTAAATAACATCACAAAAATAGATTCCCTTATCAGTCCTGCAAGGGGAAATTTGGATTTTTCTGCGTTTTAATCCATCCTATTGTATAGGAGCAGTGAGCTGTCACCATGGGCCACTCGGGGAGCAGTTAGGGGTTCAGTGTCTTGCTCAAGGACACCTCAACATGCTGTATGCAGGACCGGGGATGGATTCTGTAACCTTCCGATTGCCAGACAACTGCTCTATCCACTGAGCTACGTCGCCTCTAAATGTAATCATTACATTGATAATTGGATTATATAATATGCACTTTATTGTGTTTCATTATACCCATGATCACCTCCCCTGGTCCGGGAGAAAAATTGTCTCGTATGAAACTTGTCCATGGTGCAAAAAAAAGATGGTTGCCCTAGAGCACAAACTAGGAGTCGTCAGGACTCTACTACCGAGCTGACAAAGTCCCCATCAACACTGTGGCCAGGGGAACGGAGAGATCCCATACTGAACAGATCCCGGTTAAGTGCGGTTATTGTAAAAGGGCCTTTATCAAAGCAAGGAAGGCACCCAAACTGCACCAGCCAATCGGAGAGAAGGACAACAGTTGACTAAGAACAAACCATTGGTGATTACATATGTGGCAGAAGTACCTCAAGGATACGGTCCCCTGGCACAAACAGTTATATGGTGTATGCTGTTGAGAGCTGGGAGGGTTGCCATAACTACCAAATCGGGGAAACCAAATGGTCACTGGCCAAGTGGACGGCTCAGCACAGGAGAGCCAACATGACCATCCTTGAACCGGGGAGTGAGGGTAAGAGTACATTCATCGCCATCATGGGGCGGCATAGCTCAGTCGTTGGAGTGGTCATCTGGCGATCAGGAGGTCGCAGGTTTGATTATCAGCCCTGCCAAACGCATGTCAAAGTGTCCCCGAGGAAAGACATCGAATCCCTCATGACTCCTCCAGTGACACATAGTGGCTGCCTACTGCTACTATACAACAGACTGGGTCAAATGCAGAGAATTGTACATTTCCTCCTCCAGGACTGATAAAGGAACAATTATTATTTTCTTAAAATGCTGTGATCACAACTATTCCCCAAACCTCTGTGAATAGTATACATTACCATTGAAAGTCCAGTCAGTGGCAAACTTTCATATGAAAGCATCCATCATCGGTTTCGGTTGTTATGCAACTCTATTATTTGTAAGGGTGAGAATCCTGCAGTCGGCTGAGACTGAAGATATTCACCTATACGAGTGATCAAACCTTTCTCTCGATAAAACATTGTCCAGATTAACTGAGTTACATATTTTGTGATTGCCTGACCTGGATAATTGAGCATGAATAATTGAGCA
>OMLC01090562.1:0-16368 GCA_900302585.1 Regalecus glesne | reverse complement strand
GTATATGAAGCAATTTGTAACCATGTCTTCTTAAAAGTTCTTTATAGATGAAATTTTACTTACAAATGTAATTACACACACACACTCAAACACACACACACACACACACACACACACACACACACACACACACACACACACACACACACACACACACACACACACAAACACACTCACATACACACACAAATGTATCATATAGATGCCGATACAGCCACCATAGCCACACACAAAATACTCTAAGTATCACATAAAAAGTAAATCGGTTCAGCTGGATAAGAAGTTTATTCAGAAACATTTAATCACAGACATCTTCAGTCTGAGCTGACTGCAGTATCCCCACCCTTATATATAATACAGTTCCATACCACATAACAAAAGACTGGGTTCATATGCAAGTTGGTCATCGACTGTACATTCAGTGGGAATGACTAGTGCTCACAGAGGACTGTGGAATATTTGCAATCACAGCATTGTAAGATGATGACAACTGTACGCTCCGGCCGCTACCTTTGTTAAAGGTTGGTCATTCCCTCTTAACATAAATAGCCTCTTTAACACCCCTTTCAAACCAGTGTTCCTCCCCATCAAGGATGTGAACATCATCATCCTTGAATGAGTGGCCACTAGCCTGTAGATGGGTGTAGACCGCAGAGTCCTGACCTGACGTGTTGGCTCTCCTATGCTGCGCCATCCTTTTAGCCAGCGTCTGTTTGGTCTCCCCGATGTACAAGTCACTGCAGTCCTCCTGGCATTTAACAGCGTACACTACTTTACTCTGTTTGTGCCAGGGGACCCGATCCTTGGGGTGGACCAACTTTTGATGCAATGTGTTCAGGGGTTTGAAAGCAACTCAGACACAATGTTTGGAAAATACGTGTTTTAACTTTCCGAAAGTCCTGCTGAAACTCATATGAAATCACCACAGGGTACACTTTGGAAGCTGTTCTTTCCCCTTTGCTTGACTGGTGCACTGTTTAAGAGGCTTTGGCAAATGCCCATTCGGGATAACCACACTTAACCAGGCCCTTTTTAAAGTGGGACCCCCCCCCCTGGCAACTGAGTTAGTGAGGACCTTATCAACTGGTACAGACTCCTGATGACTCCCAGCTTGTGCTCTAGTGGGTGGTGAGAATCAAATCTTAAATAACCATCCATATAGTAGGATTAATAGTATACATTAACAATCAAATGTCCCCTATTACCAATCTTAATTTCACAATCCAAGAAGGCCAACACGTCATTTTCAACATCCTGCCTGGTGAATTTGATGTGGTTTTCTATCGAGTTAATGTGGTTCGTGACATGTGATACATCCTGAGATTTACTTTTAACGCAGGTGTTGTCCACAAATCTGAAACAATGACTAGGAGGTGTCCCTGGATAGGATATCAGAGCCTTCATCTCTACTTGCTCCATATTTAAGTCGGGCACTATGGGTGGAACTGCAGAATCCATAGTACACCCATGCCTCTGCCAGTAGTATCACCTTCTCTCTGTATGTAGAGTATGTGGATTGGAGGCACTGTTTCAGGAGCAGACACACTTGGTCAGTGTTAAGGGTGGTCCAATCCCTGAGGGTGAGGTTGTCCTGTAATTCTTAATGGACCACCACTACCTCATCAACAGGGACACACATGAAGAGAGACTTAACATCAAAAGAGACCATTGTTTCATCACTCTCCATGTTAATATCCCTCACTTTGTTAAAAAGTGCATAGTGTTCTGAATACAAGATGATGGCACAACACAGGACAGCCAGGACATCAGCCGAGGACTCTATGGTCTGTCCCCATCTACAGGCTAGTGGCTACTCTCTCAAAGATAAGGATGTTCACATCTTTGATAGGAAGGAACACTGGCTTGAAAGGGATGTTATAGAGGCCATTCATGTTAAGAGGCAACGACCATCCTGATCGAAGGTCGAGGCCTTAAAGTAAATGTGTTGTCATCTTTCAATGATGTGATTACACATATTACCCAGTCTTCTGTGAATAGTACTCATTACCACTGAATGTGCAGTCAATGACAAACTTGCATATGAACCCAGCCTTTCGTTGTATGGCATGGAACTGTGTTTTTTTTTATAAGGGTGGGAATACTTTTAGTCAGCTCAGACTAAAGATGTCACCTGCTTGAGTGATGAAATGTTACCAGATAAACTTCTGATCCAGTTGAACAGATTCACCTCTTTTGTGACTATAGTATTTATTTTTTCTCGATCCATCAAAAGCTTTTGACCAAGTTAATCATGATACGTTGTTTGTTAAACCACAAGAGCAAGAGGTTCCCTCTTATTTGACATGGATAATAATAATAATTAGGGAATAATAATTAGGGACGGCTTGGCTCAGTGGGTCGGTCGCATGGCGATTGGAAGGTTAGAGGATCGATCCCCGGTCATGCAGAGAAGCATTTCGATGTGTCCTTGAGCAAGACACTTTTCTCCTAACTGCTCTGCCCTGTGATAGATTGGAGACCTATACAGGGTGCACCCCATCTTTCACCCAACGAGAACGGAGATAAGCTCCAGTTCCCCCGCAACCCGATTTCAGATAAGCGGTTGACAATAGATGGATTGATGGATAATAATAATAATAATAATAATATTAATAATTTCCTTATCAGTCCCACAAGGGGACATTTGCAATTCTCTGCATTTAACCCATTGTGGTGCTCAGAGAGCAGTTAGGGTTTCAGTGTCTTGCTCAAGGACACCACAACATGCTTCCTGCAGAACTGGGGATTGAACCATCAATCTTTGATTACTAGACAACCACCCTAACCTAATGAGCTAACCTAACATGTTTCTATCAGCCAAAAATATGACCAATGCACCATACGGGCTCACTGGTCACTTTAAAGTTTGCTAAGTTTATTGAGGATCTTGCACCTTTGGTATTCACAGTAAACCATGCAATTGAGATAGACTAAGAGTATAACTTCACACTTCATAGTGACCGATGGGGTCTGACATGGTAGAAAATTGTCACTTGCTCTTTTCAATTTATATATGGATGATCTTTCTAAAAAGTTCAAAGAGTGTTAAGAATCGCTGTATGGTGGGGGATAGTCTTTTAACCATTTGATATATGTTGATAAGTTTAGTCCTCCTATCTCCTCATAATCCTGGCATACAGCAGTGCTCAGAGTCTGCTCAGTTATGGTGTACACCATGACATTAAACTTATCTCAAAAAAGATGTTTTCATGTTGCTAAAACCAAGAAGGATCAAACGCATAATTTTCCTTCAGTGTTCATGGCAGACCAAGGGCTAGATGTAGTGAACAAAGTAGAATTTTTGGATCACATCATCAAGAATGATTTATGTGATGATGATCATGTGCAGCACCAGGGTTGCAAATTGTATAAACAAGCCAATAAGCCAACATGCAAATTTCATATATGCACAGATGATGTTAAAACTGCTCCTTTTAGGGCCAACTGTACTCCACTCTATATAGGTCACTTGTGGTGTAATTATAGTAAAGCAAAAATGAAGAAGCTGAAGGACAACATAATGATGTATTAAGACTATTTTTCAAGCTTTCAACTTGGACAAGTGCAAGTTCAGTTTATTTGTTTAGCCCATGATCACTGTCATATGTTTGTGATTAGTAATGCTCCCACTTTTCCTGTTGTTGAAAGTAATTATGTACAAATTTATGTTGGTCAATTGATTCAAAAAAATTGAATTATGGTAAATTTAAACAGACGTTTTTTTATAACGTTATTTTTCTTCTTCTTGTGACCACATGAAGCGTTTTGGAACAAATGCCTTACATTTACCCAGCATGGGGAATTAAGGTCAGATGCCCTTTTCCTTACACCCTGCAGTGGGATATGAACCTACTACAACCTATTTGAAGGCATTTGCTCTACCACTGATCCATAGTGGTTTAAACTGACCCTACATAAAGTGACACGATGTAGTCTTGTTGTTTCTGGACACATTGGAACAAATGTCTGTATTGGTTATGATCATTGTGATTAGGGTTTTGTATCATCTTGTGTTGTATTTTTATAGCTTTCTTAATATGGACCTATGTGTCTGAATAAACTAAGATTGGCTTTAGTCCCTGCATTGTGGAATGTGGGCACAAACTTAGATGGAGTGTGGGCTATTAAGGCTGGATGGCCTTCCTGATGCCCCGTAGTGGATTAGAATCTGTAACATCAGGCTCGTCAGTTCCCAAAGCGCACAAGGCTGAGCTATCGCAGTCCCACATGACACATACACAAAGGGAAAAAATAGGACATTGTACTCAGTGGAGTGCAACACTCTGACATCCCCTTTTCCAGGGCCCAGAATCTAATTTTACTGGAAGAAGAGGCCATTATTAAAACGTCTCAAATGTGTTTGACTGTCATGGTTTTCATGATAACAATGAATGTAGATGAATGACTCGTTCATTCTACAGCAAGTCAAGTAGATTTTACATGTAGCAGTTCGATATCGAAAATTATGTATTTGCTTCAGTGGTATAAACAGCAATACAACAGCCTGTCCTTAGACCCTGGCATTATATTTGGCACAACTCCCACAAGAAAACCTTTCCAGGGGGGGAAATAGAAGGAAACCTCAGGGAGAAAAACAGAGGATGGATCTCTCTCCCAAGATGGACAGATCTTCAATGGATGGAAAGAATAAAACACAACTTGGAGAATGCAAAATTGAAAGAAGATAACAGAATTATATTGGAATCATAAGAGACATGAAGCATACAATGATACGCGGATACCAATCACTGTCCAGCTTTTTAAAAAAGGTTATTAAAACTTACCTTAGCCGTGGGAAATTTAACAGTTTATCATTGGAGTCTATTGCACTTCTGTGTCTAATTCCCCCCATGATAGCAGCTGTATAGACTTGCTGGAGAGGTAAACAAAGCGAATACTGGTTTTATTCCTCCATTTCTCCTGTGATGAGGTCGGTAGTGGATTACTTGCTGATTCGAAAAAAATGATATTTTTTTCGCACGTGACTTTCTGTTTTAAGTTCCCATGGAAACCATTAAAATGATTATCGTCTGCCATATTGGTGTTCCACTGAGAGGGTCTCCGGTCATCTTTTTATACACAGATCTTTTCATTGTAAGTATGGTTTTGTGTCCTATAGTCAACTGTGGCAATAAGAATGGAAAGAAATCTCCAAACACTGAGAAATGAATCACAAAAAAGTCGGTCTTGATGCATGCTCAATAATCCAGGTAAGGAAATCACAAAAAGAGGTGAATCTGTTTAGCCGGATCAGAAGTTTATTTCAGAAACGTTTCGTCACTCATCAGGTGACTTCTTCAGTCTGAGCTGAAGGCAAACATCCCCCTCCTTATACACGGTACCTTGATGTCACACGACAATAGGTTGGTTTCATATGCAAGTTGGGTGATCAACTGCACATTCAGTGACAATGGGCATCATTCACAGAGGATTGGGGAATGTATGTGATCACGGCAGAGCTCCAGCCAAGTGGAGGGAAGGGAGGAGCCAATGCGTAGACCGGTAGTGATTCCGTATGTGGCGGGAGTGTCGGAACAGCTGAGACGCGTGTTTTCAAAACATCGCATCTCAGTTGCTTTCAAACCCCTGAACACACTGCGGCAAAAGTTGGTCCACCCCAAGGATCGGGTCCCCCGGCACAAACAGAGTAACGTAGTGTACGCTGTTAAATGCCAGGAGGACTGCAGTGACTTGTACATCGGGGAGACCAATTAAATCACTGCTTTTTGCAGATGATGTGGTTCTGTTGACATCATCAGTCTCTGACCTCCAACACTCACTGGATTGGTTCACAGCTGAGTGTGAAGCAGCTGGAATGAGGAGTAGTACCTCTAAATATGAGACCATGGTTCTAAGCAGGACACCAGAGGATTGTCCAATCCGAGTAGGGAATGAGTCCTTACCCCAAATGAGGGAGTTCAAGTATCTCGGGGTCTTGTTCTCAAGTAAGGGGAGAATGGAGCATGAGTTGGACCAGAGAATTGGAGCTGCTGGAGCAGTATTGTGCTCCCTTTACCAAACCATTGTTACCAAGAGAGAGCTGAGCCAGAAGGCAAAGCTTTCAATCTACTGGTCAATGTTTGTGCCCACTCTCTCCTATGGCCATGAAAGCTGGGTCATGACTGAAAGAACAAGATCACCGATACAAGCAGCTGAGATGAGGTTTCTTAGGAGGGTGTCTGGTGTCTCCCTTAGAGATAGGGTGAGAAGCTCAGACATACGTGAGGGACTCGGAGTAGAGCCACTGGTCCTACAAATAGAAAGGAGCCAGTTGAGGTGGTTCGGGCATCTAGTAAGGATGCCACCTGATCACCTCCCAAAGGAGGTTTTTCAGGCACGTCCAGCTGGGAGAAGGCCACGGGGTAGACTGAGGACCAGATGGAGGGATTATATCTCCACACTGGCCTGGGAACGCTTTGAGATCCCCCAATCAGAGCTAGTGTATGTTGCAAGGGAAAGGAAAGCTTGGAGGTCTCGGCTGAAATCTGCTACCTCCGCGACCCGACACCAGATAAGCGGCTGACGATGGATGGATGGATTTTTCGTATGCCTTCGTCTTTCTTTCACTTTGCTACTCTGACACTGCAAATATCCCTTGTGGGACTAAGAAAGGAGTACCTTATCTTTTATTTCATTAGTCCATGAACTCTCTTCAATTCTGACCTATTCAATGCTAATCTATCATTATATCATGTTTCATATTCTAGGTGGACAAATTGCTGCTGCTGGCGGATACTGGCCCTGATCCTCCAGAAAAAAATATCGTCAACAGGTACATTACATTACATTACAGGCATTTAACAGATCCTCTTATCCAGAGCGACATACATCAAGTGCATAGATGCAAACACCCTGGAGAGGTCATCATTCCATTCCAGGGTAGGTGTGGGAGATTAAGGCTAGATGCCTTTCCTGACACCCTGTGTTGAGTTCGAACCTGCAACCTCAGGCTCCTCAGATCCTGAAGCACACGATCTATCCCTGAGTTACCGCGACCCCCTGTCTCAACAGTTTGATAACTCTTTCTCGATTACCCATAGCTCAGTGGGCATAGCTCAGTGGGTAGAGCGGTCGCCTGGCAATCGGAAGGTTGTAGGTTTGATACCCGGTCCTGCATACAGCATGTCGAGGTGTCCTTGAGCAAGACACTGAACTCCTAACTGCTCCCCGAGCGCCATATGTTGGCAGCTCACTGCACCTATACAATAGGTTGGGTCAAAAATGCAGAGAACAAATTTCCCCTTGCGGGACTGATAAGGGAATCATTTATTTTATTTATTTATTTACATGGTGGTGGTACATAGTTGGTGGAGCTATTTAGTTCAGCTACTAATATTCTTCTTTAACAGCTGTCATATTCTTTGGTAGGTATGTGTGCTAGGTGTTAAGTTCTGTAAATGTATTGACTCATTATAGGTTTTTACTAATTCAACCAAAGAACCTGTGTGTAAATTAAAGCCATTCTATTGAAATGCAGCATATCTAAATTGGGCATCCAGGCTCAAATTCAACCAGTTCTTGAGGGCTCTGATATCATTACAAATTTTCAGGAAACAATTAGTAATAGAGCTTGTTTGTGGATGCTGGGGAGCTGGTGGGACCCAAAGAATATGCTTAGATGGGAGCAATATGCACAGACAACAGACAGCAGCCAATTAGTAGGATTACGGCATGGTGTAACTCTGATGGCTGACCAGCTTACCAGACACATATCTGATTGGTTGACTAAGTGAACAAGAGCACCGCTACATTCTGCCTGAACTAATTTACAGACTTAGTTGCATGATCATTAAGAACTTTACCATTATTCACAAAGTTTTTAAAAAAACTGGCTAATGTTGCTTTTCCAAAAACACATGGAATTATCTAAGGGAAAAAGTGAATTTGAAGAGAATAAAATGGAAACAAGTGAACTAAGTTATCTTTTGATGTATTGAAAAGAACAATGGACAGCTTGAATTCGACTGTAGCAGGCCATGGGGAAAAGTTGATTCTCTGGAAGACAACTCTTAATGAGCTAGACCATCATCTACAACAACTACAGAAAGCATGTTTTACCCTCCCAACAAGATAACATGCAGCTGAAAACTAAGTTAGCTGACCGGAAGGGGCGCAGTAGGGGCCTAAACATCAGGATTATTGGCCAGCTGAATCACTTGAAGGTTCATGACCAACCACATTCCTTTCCCAATCACTTGTTGATGTCTTTGGCAAGGAGGTCCTTTCTTCAACACCTGAGCTCGATTGTGATTGCTGGAGCCTTGCACCCAAGCCTGCCATATGAGATAAACCACAACCTTTCATCATTCGCCTACACTGCTTCCTAGTTAAGGATCTACTCATCGGTGAGGCTCGTTGATGAGGTGAGCTGTTCTACAAGGAGCAGAAGATCCAAGTCTATGAAGACTACAGCAGTGATTTGTTGAAGCAAAGAGCAGAGTACAAAAGCTCCATGGTGCAACTTTACAAGCAAGGGTACAAACCAAAGGATATTCCCCAAAGGATTGGGGAATATTTGCAATCGCGTAAGACGCCGACGGATATACTCTCAGGCCACCACCCCTATTCAAAGATGGTCCTTCCCTCTTTACATATAGGGCCTCTTTCTACCCCCTTTTCAAACCAGCGTTCCTCCCTTTCAAAGATGTGAACATCATCATATCGGGGCGGCATAGTTCAGTGGGTAGAGCGGTCGTCTGGCAATCGGAACGTTGCAGGATCGATCCCCGGTCCTGCATATAACATGTCGAGGTGTCCTTGAGCAAGACATTAACCCCTAACTGCTCCCTGAGCGCCATATGTTGGCAGCTCACTGCTCCTATACAATAGGTTGGGTCAAAAATGCAGAGAAATCCAAATTTCGGGGGGGACTGATAAGGGAATCTTTTTTTTAAATCCTTGAATGAGTGGCCACTAGCCTGTAGATGTGTGTAGACCACAGAGTCGTGGCCTGACGTGTTGGCTCTCCTGGGTTGTGCCATCCTCTTAGCCAGCGTCTGTTTGGTCTCCCTGATGTGCAAGTCCCTGCAGTCCTCCTGGCATATGAAACCAGCCTATTGTTGTGTGGCATCAAGGTACTGTTTATAAGGAGGGGAACTTTTTTTCCACTCAGACTGAAGAAGTCACCTGGTGAGTGACGAAATGTTTCTTAATAAACTTCTGATCCAGTTGAACTGATTCACCTCTTTTTGTGATTTCCATACCTAGATTATTGAGCATGCATCAAGACAGTAAGTGGGCAGATTCCCTGGATATGATGCCAGAGCCTTCCTCTCTACAACCCCCATGTAGAAGTTGACCTCTATAGGAGAAACAGGGGAACCCATAACACACCCATGCTTCTGCCTGTAGTATTGCCCCTTATACGTGGAGTACATAGACTCAAGACTTCATATCCAGGGAATCCACATCTTACAATACCGTGACTGCAAATATTCCCCAATCCTTTGTGAATGGTGTTCATTGCCACTGAATGTGCAGTTGATCACCCAACTTCCATATGAACCGAGCCTATTGTTGTCCTGTATTAATGTAAGGGGGGGAATGCTTGCACTTAGCTCAGACTGAAGAAGTCACCAGGTTGAATGACAAAACTTATCTGAATAAACCTCTGATCCGGTTGAACTGATCAACCTCTTTTTGTTTTTTCCATAGCGTGATTATTGAGCATGCACCAAGATATTTATAAATGTTCCACTTTTTCAGGGTAAACTGTCACGTTTTCACCGTCAGCAATGTCCAAAATAAATGTTATGCCTATTTTACTAGGTTAGAAATGCCCTTTGAGGTTTTTAAGATGTAATGCATTTCTATAAGTTTAAATCGTCAGATCAGCTTGATAGATTTAGGAAGTAGCAAAAGACGATGATCAGTGAATCAATGAGTTTCACTCTGCTGTTTCTAGAGGCAGCAATGGGGTTTGGGTGGGAGGCTGGGTTGCTTATGGTACCTTTTTTCCTCTCTCTGGATCTGACTCTGAGTCATCGGCAGGGATGGGTGGGGGCACACATGGAGGAAACATAGCTAATAATACCGTTGATCCCTTTATATGGCTAGTACAGTCTCATGTGCACCAAGTTGTGCAGTTCGATTCACAAGCTGGAATGTTAAAGGCCTCAACTCTCCTGTTAAGCATAACAAAGTGATTAACCATCTTAAATCCCTCAAGACTTAAATAGCCTTATTCCAAGAGACTCACATTAAGCCATTAGGTCATGTTAAACTTTCGTAGAATTTGGTTGGGGCTTCTTTATCATTCCTCATTTTCAAGCAAGAGGCGCAGGGGAGCAATTCTAATTCATAAAAAAATGCCCCTCTCAATATCCACTGTCATTTCAGATCTAATGGACACTTTGTAATTGTTACAGGTAGAATTGTGGCTAATAACCTGGTGTTGGCAAATGTGTGTGGCCCAAATTGAGATAATAGGAACTTTTTTTTACAATTTCATTTTATTAGTGTTCAGAAACTCACATACAGATATTTCACTTTTTCAGGTTCTATGCATATGGCAAACAATATAATTATTTTCTTATTTATTCAAGTATAGAAATTGAAACAACATAAGCAAACAAAGACACAAAAGAACAAACAAAAAACAATACCATAGGAACAAAGCTAAAGATAAAACAGGGAGGAATCATCTTCACTAAAGTAAAGAAATACAATCAGACCATTTATCTCTGACATAATTGCACCACGTAAGCCAGTGCTCAATAAATGTTTCCATCCATCCATAGTCATCCAACCGCTCTGGGTCACGGAGGTAGCAGATTTCAGCCGGGACCTCCAAGCTTTCCTTTCCCTTGCAACATCCACTAGCTCTGATTGGGGTATCTCAAGGCGTTCCGAGGCCAATGTGGGGATATAATCCCTCCATCTGGTCCTGGGTCTAGCCCGTGGCCTTCTTCCAGCTGGACGTGCCTTAAAAACCTCCTTTGGGAGGCGATCAGGTGGCATCCTTACTAGATGCCCGAACCACCTCAACTGGCTCCTTTCTATTTGTAGGACCAGCGGCTCTACTCCGAGTCCCTCACGTATGTCTGAGCTGCTCACCCTATTTCTAAGGGAGACACCACACAACCTTCTAAGAAACCTATTCTCACAGGCTTGTATCTGTGATCTTGTTCTTTCAGTCACGACCCAGCTTTCATGGGCATAGGAGAGAGTGCGCACAAACATTTACTGGTGGATCGAAAGCTTGGCCTTCTGGCTCAGCTCTCTCTTGGTATCTATTGTTTGGTAAAGGGAGCGCTATACCACTCCAGCAGCTCCAATTCTCCAGTACAATTCATGCCCTATTCTCACCTCACTAGAGAACAAGACCCCGAGATTCTTGAACTCCCTCACTTGGGGTAAGGACTCATTCCCTACTCGGATTGGACAAACCTCTGGTGTCCTGCTTAGAACCATGGTCTCTGATTTAGAGGTGCTAATCTTCATTCCAGCTGCTTCACTCTCGGCTGCAAACCGATCCAGTGAGTGTTGGAGGTCAGAGACTGATGACGTCAACAGAACCACATCATCTCCAAAAAGCAGGGATTTACCCCTAAATTCACTGAATTACAACCCCTCTCTTTCATGACTACGCCTGGAGATCCTGTCCATGAAGATCACAAACAGGAAAGGTGATAAGGAGCAACCCTGACAGAGACCAACCCCTACTGGGAAAGAGTCTGACTTACTACCCAAAACTCGGACACAACTCTCACTTTGGGCATAGAGATTGGATGGCCCTGAGTAGTGACCTTCTTATCTGATACTCCCACAGAACTTCCCACAATATATCCCGGGGGACTCGGTCATAAGCCTTCTCCAGATCTACAAAAAAAAATCCAGACTGGATGGGCAGACTCCCAGTACCCCTCCAGGGTATTTGCAAGCATAAAGAGCTGGTCTGTTGTTCCAGGACCAGGACGGAATCCACATTGTTCCTCCTCAATGTGTGGTTGGACTATTGGCCGGACCCTCCTTTCCAGCACCTTTCGAGTAGACCTTTTAAGGTAGGCTGACGGATCTCATCATTTTGACTACTTCAGTGACCTCCTAAAGGGAACTTGAAGTTGATCCTCCATCATCCTCCTGCTCTGTCTCTATCCAGCGGGTGGGTAAGTTGGCTTCAAGAGATCCTCAAAGTTCTCCTTTTATCGTCCCATTACCTCCCCAGTTGAGTTCAACAGAGTCCCATCCTTACTATAAACAGCTTCAATGGTTCCTCGTTTTCCCCTCCAGAGATGCCGGACGGTTTTCCAGAAGCGCTTTGGTGCTGACCTAAAGTCCTTCTCCATGGCTTCCCCGAACTCCCCCCACACTCGCTGCTTTTCCTCTTTCACTACTGAGGCTGCCGTCCTTTTGACCTGTTTGAATCTTGCAACTGCGTCTGGAGTCCCCGGGATAACTTATCCCGGAAGGCCTCCTTCTTCAATCGGATAGCTTCCCTAACTGCTGGTGTCCACCAGGGTATTCGTGGGTTACCACCCCTTGAGGCACCTATGACCTTGAGACCAGAGCTCACAGTTGCAGCTTCGGTAATGGAAGCTTTGAACATAACCCAGTCTGGTTCAATGTCCCTAACCTCTACAGGGATGCCAGAAAGCTCTGATGTAGGTGGGAGTTGAAGGTCTTCTTGACAAAGTCCTCCTCCAAGCGTTCCCAGTTCACCCGCACTATACGTTTGGTACCATTCCACCTCCCGCACAAGCTCTGGCTCCTTAATCCCTATGGAGGTGACATTCCACGTCACTAATGCTAGCTTCTGTCGCTTGGTTTTGGTCTGATGAGACCTTTTGCCCTCACTGCTACCTGTCTGGCAGTGCACCCGACCCTACTGATTCTTCCTGTAGGTGATGGGTCTACAGGATGGAGCAGTGTCCACGTTGTTTATTCGGGCTGAGCCCGGCCGGGCTCCGTGGTGAACTTGGCCACCAGGCAGTCGCTGATTGGCCCCTCCTTCTGGGCCTGTCTCCAGATCCTCATCTGGAGCCGGGCTTCCTCCGGGCAGGGTATTGTCACTTCCTTTTGGATCTTTCATGGGGTTTTCTTGAACAATTCTTAGTCTGGTCCCTCACCAGAGATCGATTTGCCATGGGAGACCCTAACAGTAGCACAAATCTCCAGACAACATAGTTCTCGGGATCATAGAGACACTCAAACCTCTCCACCACGATAAGGTGATGGTTCCTCGGAGAGGAGAGTTCACTTGGTTCACATATTTATCGAAGCCTCCGGTCGTTTAACACAGAGTACTGCTCTACACATAATGCTGCCTGGGAGCAGGAGCCATGTACAGAATACGTAATTCTTCATCATGTACCTGTTTTAACCTGATTCAGTTTTAAATTGTTCAAAGATTGTATCCATCTAGTTCAAGGCTATCAAAAATATACAGTTATAATCAAAATTATTATCCATTGGTCCAAATGTTCCAACTTTGTTTCATCACTCCACAAAACAGATTCCCGAAACCTCATTGGCTTATGTAAATAAGCCAAAGATGATTTTTATTGTGATCAACATTTTTATCGTTTATCTGGCGGAGGTTACAGACTAAATACAAAGCAAATTGAGAAAGGTAATAAAGTAATGAAAAATATTGGTGAGGTTGATAAGATAGTACATAAAGCAACAGATGGGTCAGCAGGTACACTAAATCACAACCAAAATTGCTGTGTTATTTTTGCCCCTAGCCCAAGAGATTATCTTGGATGAGAAAGACTTCCATGCTTCTACAGTCACTGGTCTCGCCTTATTTAGCGGCACAGTTGTATGTTCCAGGTTGACAATGTTAACCAGGCTATGAATCCAGAATTATTTCATACACATATCCGGGGTACACCAGTTTTTCAAATTGTTTTCTTTGCAGAGGTAAACCTTGCAAATACCATTTTTTGAAATTGCTTTTGATGGATATCAGAATTGTTATTAAGGAGACAAAAAGCAGGATAAGGAACATGAAAATATCAAGTATATCTGCTAATGCTGAGTTAACATGACTCCAAAACTGAGAAATAACAGGACAATCCCTGCTTCCACTGTAAGTTCATCACGTCTGTTCCAGTATGGTTTTAAGTCACCTTCACTCACCTATTTTGGCCATCCGGTTTGTGTTAGATGTCTCACTTGGATAAGTATTTTGTCTTTGTCTGTCTCTTTCTTTATGTCTTTTGCTGAAACGGGGATCGATTCTAGCCAAGACACTCTGAATTTCGGGTTTCTTTGTGGCGCTTCTTTCTGTAGCAGTAATCGGGATAACCCATCAGCATTGACATGTTGTAAGGAGGCTTTGTAGACTATGTCATACTGATAAGCTGACAGCAATAAAGCCCATCTCTGTAGACGCGGAGCAGCTAATGCTGGTACTCCTGTCTTTGGTCCCAAAATTTTCACAAGTGGGTTATGGTCAGTGACCAATACAAATTTCCTGCCATAGAGATCATCCCTTAATTTTTGTACACCAAAAATGATGGCTAACGCTTCCTTCTCAATTTGTGAGTAGTTTATCTCTGTTTTACTCGAGGTATGCCAAGCGTAGGCTATAGGTCGTTCACTACTGTCTATCATTTGGTGTGATATGACAGCTCCTAGACCGTAGGCACTAGCATCGCAAGCCAGTAAAATCGCAATTGTAGATTGAAGTGTGTGAGAACACTAGACGATGCCAGCTGTGATTTGGCCTTCTCAAACGCTGCTTGACATTGGGTGGAGCAGTTCCACTGACTGTCCTTCTGTTGCAACACTGTCATTGGTTTGATAATGGTTGAGAGATTCTCAAGAAACTCCCCATAATAAGTCAGTAAAGCTAAAAATTCCATAAGCTCTGTGACATTTTTAGGGACTGAAGCGTTGACTATTGTTTCCACTTTCTCGGGTACAGGGTGTAACCCTTCACTGTCAATTTTGTGCCCCAAGTATGTTACACTTGGCTGGCTGTGCTACATTTGTCTCTGTTCACCCGTCTGCCTCTGTCTTGTAAGCGTTGTAACACCAGCTCAACATTTTCCCAGTGTCCGGCTTCGGTTGACCCCTTAATCAATATGTCGTCAAGGTAGCATACAACTCTTGGTAAGCCCTGAAGAATCTGATCCATAATACGTTGGAATATTGCCGGTGAACTAGCTATTCATTTGCTAAAGCCCTTTTGGTGTATTGATTGATTGTAAGGTATTGCTTGGATTCATCCTCTAGCTCTACCTGCTGGTAAACTTGGGTAAGGTCTAGCTTGATGAAATATTTTCCCCCAGCTAATTTGGCAAACAGATCCT
Organism: Regalecus glesne; assembly: GCA_900302585.1. Lineage (NCBI taxonomy): Eukaryota > Metazoa > Chordata > Actinopteri > Lampriformes > Regalecidae > Regalecus > Regalecus glesne. The sequence goes on along the minus strand of OMLC01090562.1, from coordinate 1,108 downwards.
GTGTTTTAGGAAGAGGGTATTTGTCTACCTCTAACCACGGATTTATGGTTACCTTGTAGTCACCACAAATTCTGACATCACCATTTTTTTTGGTATACACACAATTGGAGTTGCCCATTCACTATACTCCACCGGAGTGCAAACTCCCATTTCCTGCGATTTGGCTAATTGTTGGTCAACAGCGGCACTCAGTGCATAAGCCACTTAGCTAGCCATGCAGAATTTTGGATTGGCATTTTCCATCACTCTGAGTTATGCTTTTACACCTGAAATGACACCCCGATCTGCATTCAACACAGGAGAGTATTTCTCATACATCTCTGAGAGAGTATCCGTAACCGGTAAGTAATTCACTCTAGACCAGTCTAAACGCAGGCGCTGAATCCAATTTCTGCCCGTTAGTGTTGGACCACTTCCTTTTGCCTCTAACAGCGTCAGCTGTTTTGTTTGCTCACCACACTGCACTTTCACTGGAATTTGGCCCATGGTTGCAATTGGCTCTGAGGAATACGTTTTAAGACACATCTCCTGGCTGCAGTTTACAGTTTTTAAACCGGTTTCTGTTCAGCTTCTCTGACATTACACTCATAGCTGCACTTGTCAACTTCCATCTTAATCTTAATACCATTGCATCTCACCATGACCATATAGGGCTTAACACACTCACTGTCACCTTTCACTATAAACAGTTCATAGTCTTTTGTGACCCCTGGGAATGCAGTGTCAGCACAGTTCTCAGTTCCTGGAGGCTGTCCTGACGCATACGCTGCTCCCTCCGAGGGCGATACTGACCGGTGGTTCTCTCACGGCTGGGGCACTCCTCGTTGACGCTCGCTGACCACCTCTGTGCTTGCCGGATTCCTTGGTTCTGCATGTTCGCTCTAGAGGGGCGGCATAGCTCAGTTGGTAGAGCGGTCGTCTGGCAATCAGAAGGTTGCAGGTTCGATCCCCGGTCCTGCATACAGCATGTCGAGGTGTCCTTGAGCAAGACACTTAACCCCTAACTGCTCCCCGAGCGCCATATGTTGGCAGCTCCCTGCTCCTATACAATAGGTTGGGTCAAAAATGCAGAGAACAAATTTCCCCTTGCGGGACTGATATCGGAATC
>OMLC01090559.1:0-10439 GCA_900302585.1 Regalecus glesne | reverse complement strand
CTAATACATGCATGTATACACACACACACACACACACACACACACACACACACACACACACACACAAGCCTTTTCCTCAAAAGATGACCAATCAGAGGGCTGTATTCTGGGCGGTGACGGGGGCTGTGTTTCCTAGTCGAGGATAACAGGACTGTGATGAATAGGTGGAAAAAAATCCGTCCAGTGCAAAATGGCGGCATTAAGCCACTAAGATGTTAAACTTGCAGCACATCTCCTCAGTCTTACTGATGAACTCCAATGAAGAGATGCTGTGGAGAGAATCGATCTCATAATCTTTGAAATGTTCAGTTGGAACTGTTTGAATGGTAAATGAAGTCGTTCTCATGTAAAGCTTTTCTAGTCTAGAACCACCCAAAGCACTTTATGAGGAATGCCTCACATTTACCGAGCCCCGCGGCAGGATACGAACTTACTACGCCTGACTCGACCGCACACGCTCTACCACATGGTGACTCAAAGAATTATGGTTCAAGTTTTTCTACCACACACGGCTTTAAATAAACGAATTGTGTTATGCATGTCAGCTGGATTACGGCAGTTTTCCCATTCTGAAGTAGATGAGATGGGATAAGCGAGGGAATGGCAATCTGTCCAGGGTGTTTCCCCACTTTACACCCAATGAGCACTGGGATAGGCTCCAGCATGACTCCATGACCCCACTGCAGATGAGTGGTTGATGATGGATGGATGAAAAAGTTATTATGTGATATGAAACGAGGAGATGCCTTGTGATCTGACCCTGGTTAAGGTTTGTGCTTTCTTCAATCTGCCTGTTTCTTCAACTAGTCAACTATGGCAATGAGTTCACCCACACTCTGCTCCCTGAAGCAGGGTTGGCCGAGCAAGACTGATGGAATGGATGTACAGAACCCAACACAGCGGAAGGTTCTGGTGGATTCTTATCAAGACTGTGAGAGAGCAGCAACAGTTGAACACACACAGGCTGGTTCTGCTTTTAAGATTGGGATGGAATTCAATTAGAGACCTAGAGAGAAGAAGGGAGATTTAAACAGCCTAGCTTTGCTCCTGAGAGTGTCTGAACAAGACGTGTACACAAATCAGTTCCCTAGAAACGAATGTATTCCTTGACCCTGGTATTACGTCTATAAACCATCTGCTAGGTTTAGCTCCTAAAGGGTCAGAGAATCCTAGACTGGGACTTTACCTCTTCATCTGATCTATAGTGTTTCTGATGTAAGGATACCATATGTTCACCATGTCAAGTAAAATGGTTTGAAATATGAGGGATTTATGAGTCTCACTAACTGATCAGGTAGCAGACTCTAATTAAACACACATGTGATGTTTATTCAGACAGAAAACCAAACCAGTGGTCGCTCTCACCTGCATACATGTGGAAGGTGAGCCTCTCGATGAGCTTGACCACGGTGCCCGCCTTGATGATGGGGATACCCGACTTGGACTGGACGTTCTCTTCAAACACCACGTTCTCCTCAGAGTCCGGCTCAGCAAAGCAGTAGATCTCTGACTCAGGGAGCCGCATCTGCTCTTCCTTCTCCTCCTGCATCATGGCTGAGTCCAGCATCCGCTCCAGCGTGCTACGGTACTGCAATGAGATCAGCGCTGCCATCCAGCCATTCTTCTCCTCCGCTGACTTGGCAGCAAACACCACACTGTTCCCATCCTTCAGGATGATCTCAAAGGCATGGCGGTACTCCCCCTCCTTGTCGTCCTTGTCATTGATCTGGACTTTTCTCATGAAAAACTTCTCCTTTAGGCGGTACTCCGCCGTGGAGCTGGCCCCTGGCAGGCGTGGCTGACCATGGTTGGACTTGCAGCAGATCATCAGACCATCAAACAGGAAGATGTGGCGCTCGTGTTTGGCGCCCACACGTGTTAGCGTACCTTCCATGATGAACTGATTACAGCATTGGCCAATGTCTTTGCCCTCCCAGCCGTCAATGTTTTTCTGAATTTCGTTCATCTTCTTGATGGCCAGGTGCTTTCCCTTCATCTGCTGGCTGTAGAAACGGCAAGCCGATTCGCTGATGTGGCAACGAGAAAAGAAGGATGAAGATGAAAGGATAAGACACAGGTCAGAAGGAGGAGGAGAGACACATTAAGGATCCAGGACCAAAAGCAGGAGGTCACCATCAGAGATAAGCTCTAAGACTAGCTAAGCTGATCTCAGGTCTGCTTTAGACAGCTGGGGTAAACTGATCACAGTGGGACACAGTGATCACAATGCTGCTGATAAGTGACGTTACCACTTTTCACCACTAGGAGTAGGGTGGAGGGTGGCATGGTGCAAATCCTGCACCATCATGTTGCATGATAATTTAGTTGACCTAAGGTCATAGTTTGATACCAAGATATAAAATCCCACCAATAAGATAAGCATCCCAGGTGAGTTTTTGCATGTTCATTATTGCCAAACAAGAGCTCGGGAGTGAAAAAACCCACCATTTTGAAACTAACACAGGTACCATCATGAAGGTCCCGTCCTGGCGCCACATGGCACCAGGAAAATGGCCCCGTGTGACAAGCCTATGGCTGGGTTTGTGCTATAACCTAGCCTGTCTTTTGGGTTGGGATGCACTCCGGATTTCCATAAGGTCCTCATTGGATTGAAGTTTATTTGAATGTCTTTAAACAGGGACTTCTCTGACCTCAGCATAGAGAGGAACTGACACAAACTGGAGTCTTTTTCTTGAAGAAAATGTGTTTCTGAAATTGTGGCTATGGTAGATCCTGGTTGATAGATGGTTGAGATCTGTGAACAACCAATCGATTCTACAGCAAGAGAACCTGAAAAGGTCTTTATATCTCCTACAATGTTCTGACCACTGTCCGTGTCAACGGAGTTTCTGTGTTGCATTGTGGATTGCACCAGTTTGACTGTATTGGATTAGTTAAAGCTAGTTGTACTAACTAAGGTGTTTTAAATAAGGTAAACCATGTTGGAGTAGTTAGAGTCAATGGAAAAGTCAAGTCAAGTCAATGTTATTTGCATAGCCCATTAATCACAAATGAACAGTTTGCTTAAAATAGAAGAAGTCTTGGATCCCTTATCACTTCAATGTTTAAATGAAAAAGAAATATAAACTAAATAATGCATGTGTTTGTACTTTAATACTGAGATCTTGTAGCAGTCCTGTGTGCCCCTCAGTGATACTGTAGCATCTCTGTAGGTCTGCCATAACGCCACTAAGAGGCGCCATGCAGTCTGTCACTTGTTAATACAGAAGAGAGAAAACGCCTAAAGCCCAAACCAGGTTCCACAGATGGTGAAAAGTGACTGGGAAGGTATCGGTTATGACTAACTGTAGAGGATCCATTTTTACCTGTCACCATCAGTCCCCACGTGGAGGGGATGGACATGGACTTTTAGATGGAGCTTGGGGGATTAAGGCCACATGCCCTTCCTGATGCCCCGTGGTGGGTTTGAACGACATCTAGCTCATCCAAAAACATGCACTCTACCACTGAACTACTGTGGCCCCTACAATCAGACAGTGGGTGTAATGAGTTGCCATCCCACTGCTCCCAGTGTTATTGGCCGTGTGCTGAGCCATCAGATGTCAGAGCCTTGGCACAAGACATCCGGGGATTTCTCAGATACCTTCACACAGTTCACATGAAATCCTCCATGATGAGGACATCCTGGTTAAAACTGACTTCCAGACACGCGGATCTGAGTTGGATTAACTCTTTGTTTAATTTCATTACCATTAATTGTTATGTTGCAAAATATATTCCTGACCACGGGCTTACTCTTCCTTTAAACCCACTTCAGCCATGATGAACTGATGATGATGGAAGAGGACAAAGTGTGCTGGGGGAGTTTGAACCTACAGTCATGAATCAATCCAGCCATTAAACTCACTTTGAGTCAAAATAGCTGCATCAGGTCATCTGGACATAGGTTTCAAACAAAACAGGAGTACGTTTTGAAATTCAGGTGAATGTGGAAACGTACTCCCGTCTAGCTTTAAATCTATGTCCAGATGACTTGATGCAGCTATTTTGACTTTGTTGACTACCTGGATTATTGAAAAGATGTTTTTCATTTTGAACGAACATTTATCCATCCGTCCATCCATCCATCCATCCATCCATCCATCCGTCCATCCGTCCATCGTCAACCGCTTATCCGAAACCGGGTCGCGGGGAACTCTCCGTTCTCATTGGGTGAAAGGCGGGGTACACCCTGTATAGATCACCAGTCTATCACAGGGCAGAGCAGTTAGGGGAACAGTGTCTTGCTCAAGGACACCTCAACACGCTTCTCTGCAGGACCGGGGATTGAACCGCTCTACCCACTGAGCCATGCTACCCCTTGAATGAACATTTAGAAGGTGAAAAATTCAAATGCAGGTCAGGTGCCTTTCTCTCAGCTGGCTGTAAGCAACTGGATAATCTCCCTGTGTGCATGACAAGCCCATCCAAACCACCCAGGAGGAACAACAGAGAACAAGAATGACTTTTCAATGGAGAAACCCTAAAGTTCAGTTTCCATCACTGCTCCATCACATCATCTTTCACCATCATGTCAACTGTTCTACCTCTAGACATAATGAAGGATCTGTTCTTCAACATTTTTGATTTACCGTGGCTTTTCTGCACAGCTTTCTAAATCCCAACTTCAAAACGTTAAAAAGCAGCCTGGTGGAGGTGTAGCTCTCAAGTTTCGATGTTCATTACTGAGTTTTCTTATATTCCGTATATATCAAAGTATTCCAGAACAGAGCTTTGTGACCATCAGCGCAGGATGAGAGTCTAAGTATCTGCCGAGGTAACTGGTCAACTGACCAGGTCAACCATTAAGCCATTCTGATGCCGACCCCCCAGACAACAGGCAGGTTTCCTTGTCTTCAGGGCAGACAATTGAGAGTTTGGGACAGATGTCAGAGCCAGTTCTACAAGACACCCTCAGTAAAAAAAGACCTTAAATCAGTACTCCTGAGAGAAATAGGGGGAAGGAGGTGGTGGGAGAGCCTGTCTTCATAGCGATGTCTCAAAGAAGAACAGGGGAGTGGCCATATTACAATATCTCCACAAGTAATAACTACCACCTATGATATACTGCAACAGATAGTAACACCAGTTGTACTCAAAATGCCCCCAACACTGTTTTCCAACACATTTCATTCAGTTGCGTTCATCAAGTCAACAGCTGTTGTGGAAAAATAAAGTAGTTTTCTTACTGAGTTCAGACACAAAAGGACTGCTGGTACAGGCCGGCCGCTAATTCTGTTTAGCCCCTGCTAAGACGCGTCTTACGCAAGCTAGCAGGACTGATCTGGCTCTGCAGGCAGAACTGCCACTTTGTTCCCGACGTGCTAAAGAAACAAAGTTGCAGTAAAAGTAATCAGTTTTGGACATGGAAGCCCTTAAATACAGTGACACATCTAATACTGCACACACGAACACCTACCGTAGTATAAGCCATCCTTTCCCCATGGAAAACAATGGCAGAAGAGAGACAGGGAAAAAAGGGTGATGTCTGTCACCTACGTCTTCATATTCTCATGTCCTCGGTCCTGAACCGCTGCTCCACCATAGTTTGTCTGTCTCCTTCTTCAGGTCAGACACAGATTACTCAGACTCAGCGTGAAGTAAAACCTTCTCTCTCTCTCTCTCTCTCTCTCTCTCTGCTGGTCTATTCTGTCTCCCAAAGAGAACAATAACACAACAGCAGCACAGCCCAGTTCCTGACGCAATTTCCCTCTCACAACACCGAGCCCAGCGACCAACGACCCCCCCACCCCATGGCTATTTTGGGTACTGAGGGAAGGAGGGGGGCTGTGAAGGAATGGGAGGGGTGCTCCAACAGCACCGGGACCAGACTGGTTTGATACGTGTACATGCACAAACACACACTTAGCGTTCAGTGTGTTTGAGTGTGCCATTGTTTCTTCACGCCATCAGTATGATCACGGTTTACCTTTAAATGCCTTTCCAGGAGATTATTCGTGGTATGTGTATGTGTGTGACTGTGTGCATATGTAGAGGGGTTTGTTTGTGAAGTGACCAGGTAAGCATGTAAATGTGACCCCATTCCTCCATGTTCCCAGACAGTAAAGACCTGACCGCATTTAATGGCGCTGATCTATATTCATTATGATGTATGCTGATAATCGGCCAACCAGACCACATCCCTCCATGGCTGAACATTATTCTATAATTACACAATATGACAGTTGGCTGTATTTGTACCTTTACAGCTGACCAGGTTCATTATTTTGTTGGTGTAAGACTTATTGCAAGCCAGAGAAAGAGATTGGAGACGAAAGAAGACAAGTGAGGGGAAGGGAGGCTGGATGAGAGAGATGTATCTGTGAACAGGAGCAAGGGGGGGGTTGAAGACAGGAGGTTCCAAAGGAGAAGCTAGTGAGGAGCTGATTGAAACCTACCTGACTCTCCTCTTGGCCAGGTTCCTGGAACAGATGCGCTCCATGCTGCTCTGGAGGATGAGGAGGGCGGTGATGGCCTGCTTCAAACACTCCTTATCCTCCTCATCCTCACTCTTCTCCTCCAGTTGCTGTGGAGGAAAGTACAGGGGAGGGGGGGAGAGGTCAGGTGATTTATCCGCTGAGGGAAGGGAGGGGAAGGGGATCTATAAGGCTGAACTCATGAGGCAGATTAGGAGCTGTTCTGTTCTGTTCAGCCATCCAGCCTTCTTATTCTTCAAGCCTCCCTGTTTTTACTGGAATTCACTTTGCAAAGCTTCAACTTCTAAAAAACAATATCAACACAGCTTCCAAAACGCATCCCAACATTTCCAGTGGTGATCCCAAGTATTTCATGTTGAAAGATTCCATATTTCATACTTTTTCCCACTGATAGCTTTAGAGTAACAACCATTCAATGCATCAGTGTTACATGATTGCCCCTCTATATAATACCGGCCATATATTCAAATGTAAAGGTGCCCATGCAGGAACTGCATCCTCTGTCACAAACAGAAGAGAAGAAGAAGAAAATTGAGGATGATGTAAGAAGAAGAGATAAAGTAGAGGGAACCCACGTGTCCAAAGTGAGAGCCACTAAACTAGAAAGCTTAACATTATCTATCATTCAAGTAGGCTGAATCCCAACTTTGACAATATGTTGCTCAATATTACCATGACAGATGAGATGTTATAAACACAGATACAACCGCTGGATTAACCGCATAAAAACGCCCTCTGCACATTCAGCATCACGTCTGTTTCTAATGGAACTCTGGAATTTGCAGTATGAAACCTAACTGTTGAAGAAAATCACAGCCTTGTGTCTGTGAATTCTTCAACTACCTGCTGTCTGTTAGAAGGGAACCATTGTTAGGTTGAATATTAGGGTCCTCTAACATGGTTGACAGGAAACATCTTGTTTGAACACTACGTACTGACGGATAGTCAGGAACTTTAGCCAAGTTTCATGTTGAAAGCAGGACATGTTAGCAGAGCTTTTCTACAGAAACCTTTCTGGAACTTCTACTCTGATATCAAGACCACCATAACTCGTCCACTTGGAAGAGGTGGTTCTGGTCGAGCTCAACTCAAAATGCACACTGGAAGATATTCTATGGCACTGAACTCAGTGGGAGTTGGGGGTTGGGTGTGTGAGTGATTCAAGGGCCAAAATGTTGAAGTATTGGCGAGTGAAGAGATCTGCCCCGTAGCTTACAGTAGCAATGGTAACTGCTCACATTCCAGGCCTCTTTTTGCTTCCTATGTCCAACAGAAAGGGTGTGCTGTTATGAACTTTCCTTAGCAAATGAAAATAGTCGATGGCTCTCTCTAAGGTGTTAGGACTGTGAGCAGTATCTCTCTACTACAACTCAGACAAAAGTTCACATGCCCAAACAGTGAAGAAAACTATTTTTCCCTTCAACAGACTGGCTTCACCTCAAACAGGCATTTTAACAGTTGTCCCTGAGTGACAGCAGCCCTGCGCTTCCTTCAAGCTCTTTGCGTTGATGAAAAAGGGCAGGATCCAGCAACGATCAGACAGGAGCAGAAACACAGCACTTTGGTCCAGTCCAAAGAAAAGAGCCAGAAACAGAGGTATCCAGAGTTCAATCTGGAGTAAGCTGGAGAAAAAATGACCAAGAGATTTAACTCTCAGTCTCCACACAACTTGAGCCAAAGAGCTTAGAGCACTGTGGCAAATATCTACCAGACAACATGCACACTTACACTCACATTGGCAGCTGTGAGGCTGCATGGGCCTGCTCAGACAGGGGAGGGTTCATCAGCATCTGCTAACCTAATCTGGTGGTGAATGCCATCTCAATACCAACAGTCCAAGCATTGTTGGTCTGATTCAAGTCTTTTATACAGAGTGTGTGTTAATGTCCTCCCAAAGTCCAAAAGACAACCATAATAGCTTCTCTCCTACCTAAACGTATGTCTTAAACAAGGCCTCAGATGTCCGGTGGAGCTGCTCAGTGTCCAATTAAGACTTTGATTGTACTGGTCTACTCCCAGTAACTAACAGTAGAAGACTAGTTGACTGGTCAGCTTCGTGTAAATAAATAAATAAATAAATGATTCCCTTATTAGTCCCACAAGAGGAAATGTGGATTTCTCTGCATTTTTGACCCAACCTATTGTATAGGAGCAGTGAGCTGCCAACATATGGCGCTCGGGGAGCAGTTAGGGGTTAAGTGTCTTGCTCAAGGACACCTCCACATGCTGTATGCAGGACCGGGGATCAAACCTGTGACCTTCTGATTGCCAGACGACCGCTCTACCCACTGAGCTTTGCCGCCCTACCTATCGATTGAAGACTGTGGTTGTATTGGCTGGCTCCCAGTAGCAAATAATATTAGACTGTGGCTGTACTGGGAGGTGTGGAGCTGTGCGCAGGTGAAAAAGAGTCTAGATTAGTAGCTTTCTTACCTTTAGAATCTCAAAGTGGTGCAGGCAGTGGTAGACTGGAGTGAGGAGTAATCGGGGGAGGACATAATGCACTGCCTCTTTGAATCCTTCACAGATGGACTGAAAGAAGGATTTAAACAATTACAGAAAAGACCAGATTGTTCCTGTTGTCTTTTACTTTTCTGCCCTATGTACAGAGAGAAAATCTTATCAGCCCACAAACTGCTTAGATGTACGTTAAATACTTACACTCTTCCATCATCCTGGGAAGGTAGATATGAGGCTGGACCATCTTAGTTTTCTCTTTAAAATATTGTGTTCAGGTCTTTGTGTCTCCATATTGAACATCTTAAAGGAGAGATACTCCTTGAATGCGTAACTTACTCAGATAACTTCAAATTAATTCAGTAAATTAAGAGCCTGCAACTTGGCATCACTAAAAGCTGAACCAGTTCACCTGGATCAGGAGTTTCACACAGAGACGTGTCCTCTCTCCTCCAGGAGACATGTTGAGTCTGAGCTGACTGCAGCATCCCCACCCTGATCAACAACACAGTGATACCACACCACTAAAGGCTGGGTTCATATGAGAGCTGCTCATTGGCTGGACATTCAGTGGTCATGAGGACTATTCACAGAGGACTGGGGAATAGGATCAATCACAGCATTGTCACATGATGACACATGGACTCTCAGACCCCCACCTTTGTTCAGGATGGTGGTTCCCTCTTCACATAGATGGTCTTTAACCCCCCTTTCAAACCAGCGTTCCTCCCTATCAACAATGTGAACATCATCAATTAGGACCTTTTGATTTTGATGTGAGATTTCTCTCTCTCCCCTATCAAACAGGCCCTGGTTAAGTGTGGTTACCATAACTGGGGGTTACTTAAAGCCAGGAAGCCTCCCAAAAAGAGCTCCAGCCAAGTGGAGGGAGAAGAGGAACCCAAGACCAGACCGGTAGTGATTCGGTATGTGGGGGAATGTCAGAACAGTTGAGACGTATTTTCCAAACATCACGTCTCAGTTGCTTTCAAACCCCAAAATACACTCTATCAAAAGTTGGTCCCTACAAGCACCAGGTCCCTGACCCCAACAGAGTAATGTAGTGTCTGATGATAATGATGGAGGACTACAGTGACTTGTCCATCAGGGAGACCAGAGAGATGCTGGCTAAGAGGATGGAACAACACAGGAGAGCCAACACGTCAGGCCAGGACTCTACAGTCTCCACCATCTACAGACCAGGACTCTACAGTCTCCACCATCTACAGACCAGGACTCTACAGTCTCCACCATCTACAGACCAGGACTCTACAGTCTCCACCATCTACAGACCAGGACTCTACAGTCTCCACCATCTACAGACCAGGACTCTACAGTCTCCACCATCTACAGACCAGGACTCTACAGTCTCCACCATCTACAGACCAGGACTCTACAGTCTCCACCATCTACAGACCAGGACTCTACAGTCTCCACCATCTACAGACCAGGACTCTACAGTCTCCAACATCTACAGACCAGGACTCTACAGTCTCCACCATCTACAGACCAGGACTCTACAGTCTCCACCATCTCAAGAAAAGG
>OMLC01090550.1:0-15106 GCA_900302585.1 Regalecus glesne | reverse complement strand
ACACAATATGCACTGTCCCCAAAAAGATTATTTTAATATAATAGTGGGTGCCATAGCTCATTTGGTAGAACTTGTCTAGTGATCAGAAGGTTACAGGTTTGATCTTGGCATCTAATAATAATAATGATAATAATAATGATTCCCTTATCAGTCCCGCAAGGGGAAATTTGGATTTCTCTGCATTTTTGACCCAACCTATTGTATAGGAGCAGTGAGCTGCCAACATCTGGCGCTCGGGGAGCAGTTAGGGGTTAAGTGTCTTGCTCAAGGACACCTCGACATGCTGTATGCAGGACCGGGGATCGAACCTGCAACCTTCCGATTGCCGGACGACTCCTCTACCCACTGAGCTATGCTGCCCCAATCTGTAGAGAGCCTTTAAGTGTCCTTGACCAGGACACTGTTCCACCAACTGCTCTACCCTGTGATGGACTGGTGACACGTCCAGGGTTTTCCCCTACCTTTCGCTCAATGAGAGCTGAGATAGGTTCCAGTTCCCCCATGACATGACTGGATATACAGTTGACAATGGATGGATCCTAATAATCTCCTTTGTAGGGAGTGCACATTAATGAACATTTAGAATGTAAATACACCAGATTTAGCCACCAGGCTAATTTTCTTCAGTTATCCCAAGTAATTATGGGTTCAGTGTCTTGCTCAAGGATACTTCAACATGCTTGGTGAAGATTGGTGGTCAAATCACCAATCTTCCAACTTCTAGACGACTGCCCCACCCTCTGAGCTATGCCGCTCATTACAACCTATAAATTTTACGTAGCCTCAATCGGCCCCAAGTTATCTTTTTTATGGATTGTTCTCTGCACTAACAGGAGTCTTTCATTTATATTATCATATTATTCATATACATCTCTTTCACACCTTTCATGTTCTAGAATACTGAAAGGTCAATTGGCCAATAACACTGAATATTTAGCCAATCTTTTGACATTGTTACTTTTATGACTGTGGTCATGAAAAACACCTTGACCACATATGGTCACTACTTGCCAAATAAGCACATAGGTTGTTGCTGATGCATCTTGTTAACAAGTGCATCTCATCCATGCCATGAGCTGTAATTTACCCAACAGCAGAAAGACATCATCTTTCTATGCCACAGGTTATCTGCTAGTCATGTTAAATGTGAAGAACCCTGCAGGTAATGACTAAGCATGTTTTAGACCTTAAGTACCACTCTTATCTGTTTATTGTCACATGGCTGTATGTGTGAGATTATGGAGACCCATTGGGTGTGTGAAGACAGCATAGTTACACAGCCAGTCTAGGGCTGATCACTGATATCCTAGTTATTAGCAGGTTTGTGAGGCACACTTGGGGAAAACAAAAAAAATGAGGTGTTGACGGTTTTTATTTTATTAAGGTTACCCCTACACCAGATAAAAAAACAAAAAAACAAGGCTCTCTCAAAACATCTTCGTTCACCCAAAATTATACATGCTTTGTAAAAACTCCTATGGTAGAAACAACAATGACCTGAACATCAAATTCATAATACATCAGGGACATAAAGATGGAATGTGTGGCTTCTTCAAAAAGGATGTAACATGGTGATTTGTAGCACCAGGGTAGGAGAGGTCATTAGTTTTTTTCAAATGTGGATGACTGCTAGTGAGGTGTTATGTTGGGACTTGGCTCTGCAGCCTTCCAGAAAGTTACTTGTGCTGGTACTAGAAATATGTGGGTTTTAAGAACAGTTTTGGATAGAAAAGCCTCTGCAAATCTTCTCACTGTGGAGCCCGTCACAAATCCAGGTCTTAAAGAGTGTGCTTGTCAAACAGGTATTCTCCCATGCTGCCATGGCTCTCGGAGGAGGTGAGACGGGTCAGGCTGCTCTTATAGTCACCCAGCTTCTTGATGGTGTCATGGCTGTCGGTGAGGAAGTGCTCCTCAAGGAAATCACACAACTAAAGGAAAAGAGAAGAAAGACTGTGTGAAGTGGAGACAAGCAGGTAATAAACACGTTTTAAATAATAGGAAACAAGGGTAGTTATAAAGGAAGTGTGGTAACCATGTAAATGTGCTGAATTACCAGAGCAGAAGATTTTGTCACAACTTCCCCACACTGGTCTTATTGCCCAATACAGTTTGAACTCAAATAGAAATATTCAATATGTAACCAACTAAAGTTAAAGTAATGCAAACACTTTAAAACTTGCAAAGCCTGTTGTAAATGTTGTACAATCTGATAAGAGTATCTTCAGCTTACATGAGGGTCGGTGTTGATACCACCCCGGCGGTGCACATCCAGGATACACGTGTTAAGAGACTTCTGATAGTCCAGAGAGAAGGACATTGCATCCAAGCCCCCTCTCCAGTCCTCTTTACTTGGTTTCTACAGGCAGGTTAAAGTAGAATAAAATGTATATAGTTGAATATTAAAAAGTTTGGCTGTGCTAGACTGAAATTAATGTTAAGAATAACCGCAAAGACGATAGAGCTCAAAAATGATTTACATAAAAAATATCGAAGCGGGTGAGAGGGTAATTGAGTTCTGCAAGTAACAATTTTATGGAGTCCTAAAATAACAAAAAAATTTAAAAAACAGGAAAGAAATTCAGCTATGGTGTTAATCTACTACAGCATATCATGCAAGAAAGAGACATGTTGCACTAGTAAGAAAAAAATGCAACTCGAAAATAGATACAGCTGGAAAAGAAGAAACATGCTGCTGAACATATAAAACTCAACACCATGCGCTCACCCCAATTGTCTGAAGCAAAATCTGACCACCTCTCATGTTCTGATACTCGAGCAGCTTCTCCGCTTGCGCCCTCTCTTTCACAGATTGCTCCAGAAAAAAGCTGGAGAATTTCGGCAGGGCAACATCATCCCGGTCAAAATACATTCCCTGTAATGAAGCACACAAACAAATGCTCATGACGGGATAAGACTGTGATAAGTCTTGTGATAAGACTGAAAGAATCAACAGAACTAGTCCATGCCTTTGCAAAAACATTCCCAACACAATGTGCTTAGACTAGGATATAGAAAGACAGAGACTATACCAGGGCAAGGTAGGTGTAGGATGCTGTCAGTTTGACATTGATCAGCTTGTTGATGTCCGCTTCACAATCAGGATGGAAGTTTTGTTTCACCGTCGACTGCATTTTCTATCAAGGCAAAGAAAGTTTGTCAGCAGAAACCCCAACATGCAAGAGACTTGAGGCTTTCCTGGGAGTGACGTCAACGACTGCTAAACGAACTGAACTTCCAAGAAGTCAGGTCAATGTTATTTGTATAGCCCGGATAGGGAACCACCCCCTTTAAAAAAAACTTTAAAAAGCTATAACTTGCAGAAAGACTGAAAGAAACCCCGGGGAGATGAACAGAGCAGGGATCTCTCTCTCTCTTAAGACGGACAGACGAACACTGGATGTTGTATATACAGAATAACCACACTACAGAATACAGCACTGAGGTAGGATAGAAGAGACATAGCAATAATCCCCTTTACAGGGACTGCATATCAATGAATATCTTGAATGCCAATAAGCCGGATCAAGCTAGACGAATTGTCCCATTATAAAAGAGAATCATTAGCTTACCGAATTAAGAGAAATATAAACGTAGTCTTCTACTGAGGACCAGAGCTACGCTCGTCTGGTGAGGAAAGCTGACGGACTGTCCGCAGCAGAGGAATCAGTGACCTTTATACCACTGACAGTTAGATGCAGTTTGGGGGTTTTATACGTTTGTTTAACAGCCGGTCATGTGAGTTGAGGTGAACTAACCATGTGTGTACCGCGTCGGTCGCAGGTTTAGCAGAGGGAGGCGTCTTATTGTGATGACGGTTACCCAACACTGCACATGTAGGTTCTTTATGTTTGTTAGCAAGCTAATACAGATAGTTCACTTTCCTAGAATAGTAACATTATGGAAAAAAAGGTACCAATGTCAATTTTGATCACGGTAGGAAGTTGCTCTGGGAAAATTCTTACTCGGACAAACGGGCTTGTTTGGTAGCGTGTTAAACTCCATTCTTTCTTAGAACTGTGGTGATTCTTACCTCACGAGTTAGTCAAACAGAACTCAATTCTCTGCACTCAAGTCTATTACCTGCAAATGCCAGTGTCAGCTAACAGTTCGGGTTCAGTCAGCCGCTAGGTCAAACGAAACGGTCTCTCCTCTTGTCCAGGCTGTTTGTTGTGCTAATCATGGCTGTTCTTCTTTGGTTTATAAAGGCAGTGTCCGGGTGTCGCATTACCGTCCTCTAGTGGTTGGGAAAGAACAAATCTACTGAAAACATATTCTCAGGCTCAATAATCCAGGTAGTTAACAAAGTCAAAATAGTTGCATCATGTCATCAGGACATAGGTTTAAAACAAAACAGGAATACGTTTCAACATTCAACTGAATGACATCCAAAAGTGAAAGTACTGTACTGCTACTTTCAGCTGCTCCCGTAAGGGGTCGTCACAGCAGATCATCCATCTCTATCTCTTCCTGTCCTCTACATCTTCCTCTGTCACACCAGCCATTTACCTGCACGTCCTCCCTCACCACAAACCACCTCTTTTGTTCTTTCACATTCAGCATCTTTCTTCGAATATACCAGCATCTCTCCTCCACACATGTCCAAACTATCTCAATCTTGCCTCTCTTGCTTTGTCTCCAAAGCATCCAACCTGAGCGGTTCCTCTAATATACTTCTTCCTAATCTTGTCCTTTTTCATCACTCCCAATCTCACCATCTTCAACTCTGCCACCTCCACCTCCTGTCTTTTAGTCAGTGCCACTGTCTCCACACAACTTAGCTGGTCTCGCTGTCATCTTGTAAACCTTCCCTTTCACTGTAGCTGGTACCCTTCTGTCACAACCCCCCCCCCTCGACACTCTTCTCCACTCACTCTACCCTGCCTGCACTCTCTTCTCCTTATAAGCCTTCTCTTTCACTCTTGCTGACACTCTTCTGTCACAAATCACCCCTGATACCCTTCTCCACCCTGCCTATACTCTCTTCACTTCTCTTCCACACTTCCTATTGCTGTGAACAGTTGACCCCAAGTAGTTAAACTCATCCACCTTCCTCACCTCTCTTGCATCATCACCATTCTGCTGTCATGTATATGTATTTGTACCAAGTCAAGTGTTTGGCTCTAATGAGAGTATTGACTAGGTTGTTAGATTATGCTGTATTTTTTGTCCATTCAGACAGTGGTTTGTCCCTCCCCATGTAACAGATATAAAAAGGAACTGTACAATTTTTTCCATTGAAAATCACACATTTTATCTTTTTTTATCATATTATTTTGCTTTGTATGCAACTGTGAACATTTTAAGACAATCTCTTATATTATTTCTCAGTTTGGAGTCTTATCACCCCTGATCTGTGTTGATATCCTCAGCCCGCTCTCTCCTTTCTCAGTCTGCTGATGGCCATCTATGGAGAAGAGAGGACTTGGTATGTTACAAAAACACCACATGTTTTACATACGACAGTGGGCAGTATTGATTAACATCAGACTAATAAACTGCGACAGTGTGGGGTCCCATCAGTTGAGGGATGTATTAATAGAAATTTGAATAGACACAGACAGCATTTGGTGTTCAGTTATGACCAACAAGAAAGGTGTAAACAAATCCCGTTAGAACCCATGGAGCATGTACTCCACACTGCGGTTTTACAGCTCGGCAAATATTTGACTGAACTTCCTCTTTCTGTTTCTAAAATGGAAGAAAACTGTCCTCAGAACGAAAGCTTGGTGTGTGCATGTGTGTTCTTGCCATATCATGAAAAATTAAGAAATCTGTAGAATTATGGGAAGAACTGGAGGAACAAAAGGGCTTTGATGATTTCTCAACTTCTTTTCATTGTTGATATCTTAAGCCACAGGATAGCCAAGGACATTGCTTGGTCAGGAGACTGCAGGAAAAATACTACAAACAAGTCCCATATCTAGGACGTCACCTTTGTTGACTGGACTAGCTCCCAGTTTGACCTCCAGTTTAACTTATAAGAGGTCGGTTTTACATGTCACAATTAGTCCCCACATTGGGGGGGGGTGGACACAGACTTAGAAGGATGGATCTTGAGGGATTGAGGCCTGATGCCTCTCCTGATGCCTTGTGGTGGGTTTCAAACCTGCAGCCTTTAGCTCATCAGTTCCTGAAGAATGCACTCTACCATTGAGCTACTGCAGCCCCCTCCAGTTTAACACAATGTAAGATTGTCTAAGGTGACCTCACTCACCATTTGCAAGCCTGTTGTGGCTCCATTTATTTTAACAAACAAAACACAGTTCCCCTCTGATACAGCAGCAAGCTTGCCCTCACATTTTACATTAAAGACACGCAAGGTCACAATTGCCACCATTTCACATTATAAAAGAACAGGGAGTGAGATACAGGTAATAGTCATTAACTACATATTGTATCTTTCTATAAGGAAGCAACAGGCGGGGCAAAGGTCTTTGTGGTTATTGTAGCTAGCCTGAAACGAGAAGTAGCACTGAACTGAGTCATTAACAGCCATGAGAGAGAGCACCAGAGCTGACCAAGAGCAGGACGTGAGCAAGACTTCAGGCCAGCACAGCTAGAATTGAGCTGATATTGGGTTTGAGCTTCCTAGGCCGTGAAGATATCTTTGGCAGACACACAGTGTTGTTTTTTAAATCAACACTCTACCGGTTCCATTGAGACTTTGGAATTTGGCACCACATATGAAGGGGAATCAGCCAGCTTACAGTGCAGGCTGATCAATCTGTGTAGTGGACAGATATTCATCTTTCACAATGGAAACTTCTGTGTTCCTGCTGTGCCTCTGTCTGACTCAAGTTTGGGTAGGTTTCTGTTTACTCACTTCAGATCAGATAACACGATTGCGGTTCGAGGTCTAATATGTGTTGTTTGCGTTACACCGAACCAAAAACAATGTTTTTGTTTTTTTTGACATCTTTCACAGACAAGTCGTAGTTAAACTCATTCATTCATAAATTCACCTGCAGTTTAAAGACCTGAGTGGTCTGAATATAAAGACAGCGAAACAGATGAAACGACTGTGTTCACTCAGGGCTCCTCTGGTCTGAGGACATTAAGGTCTCTACAGTGAAACAGTTCAGTCCCCTTATACAATTGGATGTCGGGGCTCAAATCTAGCACAGAGGAACTTTCAGACTCAAATAAAAAATATGATTCTAGCCTATATGCCTCTAGTTGTGTGCTCTAACCAACTTCCTGAAAAAAACTGAAGAGGGAGGGAGGAAGCCATTTACTGTAAAGACAGAAAGGAATTTTATGTCGGGCATGTTTTAGATTAATACATAATCTAAATCATGTTGATCTGTGACTTCTGTTTTATGTGACCTTACGGGCTGTTATTTTATAATATTGAGGTCCATTTTACATGTCACAATTAGTCCCATGTTGTGGGGTTGTACACAGACATAGATAGAGTTTGGGTGATAAAGACCAGATGAGCTTCCTGACGCCTCGCAGTAGGTTCAAACCCACAGCCTCTGGCTCATCAGTTCCCGAAGCATGTGTTTACTAACTGTTATCTTGTAGTATCAACCTGTACACAACCCATGAGAGATATTGCAAATTAATGTGTCACTCTGGGCCAACGAGCACTAAATTTATGGGTACATTTCAGTAATATTTTATTCGAAACTAGCCCACAACAAGCTATTTATTTCTAAATAGGTTACTTATTTCCATGCCCTTAATAGGTCACTAGTCATCTATCAGCTCATGTAAAGCCCTATAACAATCATATCTCATATCTCATGACTCATCTCATATCTGCCATAGAAGGCCTTGGGTATGCGGGGTTCTCTTAAACCCAACAGTACACCAGCTGATTGTAGGCTGTGGTAGCTCAGTGGTAGAGTGTGTGCTTTCCCAAAGGACGACCCAGAGGGTGCAGGTTCAAACCCCCCATGGGGTGTCAGGAGAGGCGTCTGGCCTTGATCCCCCAAACTCCATCCGTGTCCAGCCCACAACATGGGGACTAATCACGATACATAAGACAGACCTCTCTTTCTGATTGACATTTTGCTAGAAGGGAAGTCAGAGGGTGTATTGTTAAACTGAATGAAAAAGAATGTGTTTGGTGAAAATCAAACACTGCATTCAAACATGGAGACCGCATTCTAACTGTGAAGCACAGTGGTGGCAGTATCATGGCTATGACCCTGTGCTCCTGCCTCTGGAGCTCATTAACAATGAAATTAGACAATAGAATCAATAATAATAATGAATCCCTTATCAGTCCCGCAAGGAGAAATTTGGATTTCTCTGCATTTCTGACCCAACCTATTGTATAGGAGCAGTGAGCTGCCAACATATGGCGCTCGGGGAGCAGTTAGGGGTTCAGTGTCTTGCTCCAGGACACCTCGACATGCTGTATGCAGGACCTGGGATCAAACCTGTAACCTTCTGATTGCCAGACGACCGCTCTACCCACTGAGCTACGCCGCCCCAAATACAACCTCTGTAGCCTTCAGCAAAGTCTGACAAAAGATCTTTCAAAACCAGAACCTCCACCTGCACACCAAAATTTCCATATACAAAGCCATCTGTGTCACCACTCCCCTATACAGCTGTGAAGCCTGGGTCACATACAGCCACCGTCTAAAGCTGCTGAAGCGGCTCCGCATGAGGCGTCTGCTGTGAATCATGGGGACTATGTGGCGTGACTCTGTTCCCCATGCTAAGATTGTTGCTAAAACAAATGGCTGGTCACTTAACACTGAACTTGCTTGGGCATATCATCCGAATGCCTCAAGAACACCCGCTGTGTTAGATCCTGCATGGGCAGCATCATCTGGGCTGCAGGTTGTCAGAAGTGATGCAAAATCCAGCTGAGAACATAGCGGAATAAATGTTGTGCGGACCCCTTGAGCCTAGACCAAGCTACCATCAAGAAGAAGATGCTTTATGTAGTCTTCATTGGACGTACATGCAACAACCTTTGTTCTCTGCATTTAGCCCATCCTGTTGGATAGGAGCATGTCCACCACTACCACATGAGGACCAGTCATAACACGTAAAAACAGAACTCTCTCATTGTATAGAAGTGAACAGCCACAGTGCCCAGGGAGCAGTGAGGTGTTCCATGTCTTCCTCAAGGACACTTCCATATATTTTCTACTAGGGCCAGGGATCATCTGTTCCAACTGGTTGGAGATCTGCTCCAGAGATATAGAACAGCTGGAAACAGAGAGGGATGATGGAAAAGGACAACAGAAGAGACTGAGGAGACACAAAGTCATGCCTGCCCCCACTAACTCAACCTTCATGCAATACGACTTTTGGATCAAGAATTGGACTCGGCAGTCATCAAAGAACACACCATTAACAAGAAGGGATGTCATCGTCAGACTCGATAGACTACCAGCAAGCAAGCAAGCGTGTGTGTGCACATGTCAGAAAGGCTCATGTTGCTGCTCAGTCAAACAGTAACAAGAAAAGGCAGAAATAGCTCCGGCAATGGGTCATCTTCAAATTTCCTCAAAATTCCCTGAGACTTTTTCTGTCTTTATCATCGTGGACGTCATGCCACCAAAAGGGGGACTCAGCACATGATGTTTGGATATCTGTTTTATTTCTCCCTATTTTGTAATTCTGTTTCTTCGTATTTAGTGTTTCACAGAAAGGACACCAGGAAATGGATCTTCCGAGATGTTCAATACAAACATAACCACAATGAGACCTACTCTTATACCTACAACACCTGTTATGACAGGTGAGTGTGACCCTCTCATCATACTTCACCAGAAGGTTCTTCACATGGCTTCTACTCCTTCCTCTGGAGTTAAGGCTTAGATAGACGTAGACCGTCTGCTTGCACCTCATCCTTACCTCAAATTTTCATTTTACCGATGAAGAGGGTGATGCACAAACTGTCCTTCCCTGTAATCCATATGAACTCTTGTCTATTTCAGCTCCTGGTGATATACAGCAAGTAACAGTGCTTGATCAAAATGAGACCAGCATCACTCTGAAATGGGAGAAAGTGAATAACATCACAACATACCAGATACAGTACAAGAAAAGCGGACTTGTCAAACAGGACATCAATGGATCTGATGCGGGTATCTCAGTTCAACATGTGGTCTCAGATCTCATTTCCGGCATCAGATATGATTTCATTATCTTTACTGTGTTCCATGGTATCCACAGCGCTGGATACAACTTTACAGCCGACACAGGTAGGTGACAGCGACATATACACGTTGAATTATCTTTTATAGGCTATAAGCTAAAGACCTTCCCCTGTATGGTTTTCAAACTTGAGATTTTATCTTGCGAGGGGGTCCGTTTTACATGTCAACATTAGTACCCACGTTGTGGGGATGGACACGGACTTAGTTGGAACTTGGGGGATTGAGGCCGGACGTCCTGTCTGACGCCCAATGGTCGGTCTGAACCCGCAGCCCTTGGCTTGTCATTCCCCAAAGTTCACGCTTTACCACTGAGCTACCACGGCCCCTCTGGAGATCTTATCTTGCATGGTTTATCAAGCTGAGATTTTATTCTCTGTAGTTTATGTACAAGATGATTCATATTATAAATTCTATTAACTAAATATTTTATCCCTGCAAATATTTTGTATAATATGGATTGACCAACAATAGGTTTGTGAATGATTTTCACAACAGTATTTCATAGATACCTTAATTGTGGTCTTAGTGGTTGCTAACCAGTGGATATGAAACAGATGTTGGTATTTGTCAAACAGTTTGCTGTATTTGAAGGTAAAGCTGTTCAGTTGTACATCCGTATGTGTAGTTTTACATGTCATAGCTGGGTCTTTCCTCGGCCAGCAAGCAGAAGGATGGTTTTGACTTGATATCGATGACCTAGGACCATCATATGCTGAGTAGACATTGCTAATCCCTTAGCCACCTTTGTGCTATCTTGGTATTGTTAAGCACAATTGGCTGGAAGTGAATCATATTTTACTGCCATGTGAGGGAGAGAGTAAGATGTAAAAGAAGGATCTGTTTGAAAATCTATTTCATTCCACTGAAAACAGTCATTACTGATTGTACACAATGATAACTGCCTCCTCTGATGATGTTGATTGTGAGGATGATGATGATTGGGAACTTTTTTTTCCGTCTCAGCTCCTGGAGATGTACAGCATTTGATGATGTCAAAGTATAATGAAACCAGCATTACTCTGGAATGGAAGAAAGTGAATAACATCCCAACATACTGGCTACAGTATGTGAGCAGGGGGACTACCATCAAACAGGCCATCAATGAATCTGATGCAGGGGACTCCATTCAACATGTGGTCTCAAATCTCACGGCTGGCACCGAGTATGATTTCACCATCTTTACCGTGTTTCACGGCATCAACAGCAGTGGACACAACTTTAGAGCTTTCACAGGTAGGGGATCCTTGCCTATAGACTTCTAAAGTTCTTTTAAAGGTTTTAGACTCCAGGGGACTAATTCGGGGAGTAATCGTGACATAAAACGGACCTCTGAGTTTAGAAATAATGCATTGGTCAACCAAAGAGTTACTATTGACTTCCATCAACAATATTTTGGAGAGGTTCCTATGATACCATGTTATTTAACAGGTGACCAGTGTATATCAAGCAAATGTTGGAATTTGCTGTGTTTGTGAGTGACCACATTGTAAAGCCACTCACTTGCACAATATCTGTATGTGTAGTTGCACTTGCCATGATTGGGTCTCTTTTCAATTAAATTAGAATCTTCATCTGAATCATGGATTCATATCAACTGACTCATTGTTACTTTACAGCTCCCCTAAATACTGAAGAATTCAAAGCGCTCAACCAAAATGAGACCAGTATAACCCTGCAATGGACAAAAGTAAAGAACATGCTCAACTACATACTTGAATTTGATGAGGAACAGATAAACATCAGTGCATCAGAGGGAGATGGACTAGTCAACCACACGGTGCCTGGGCTTATGACGACCACTAAATATGAATTCAACCTCTTCACTTTGTTCGGGGATGTCAGAAGCAGTGGTGTGACTGTCACAGCAGTCACTGGTAAGGTGGCCCCATTGTTCTCAGTTACAGTTAGCTGGAATAGCAATGAAGATAATTCAGTCCTAAACACTTTGGACATGTCACTGTTAGTTCAGATGGGATTCATAGTATATTTTTGTTATGAAAGTCAATGATAGTATTCTAGGTAGTAGATTGTATCTTGCAATAACATTTTATAAAATGAAAATGATTGTCAATATGCACCATCATCACAGTCCGTCTCTGATGATTTAGTCAAACAGTATGGAACAAAGACAGTCCTGGCCAGACGTCACATGTAGTACATATCCATCCTATGCAAAGACATTCCAGATTCTTCAGAATATTCCATCGACACACATTGACACTAATCCCCCACATTTATCTTATGATGAATACCTGTAGGTTATCGGACCTTGATTTGCAGCTTGTTGTACTTGGACCTTGGTTTTGAGAATTGCTGTTTCCTTTTCCATCAGCTCCCCAAAAAGTATCTGGAGTCTATATAGAGCGCTCCGTGACCAGCCTGACCCTGAAGTGGAAGAATGTGTGTCCAGTTTGCAGTTACTCCATAGAGATTGATAACAAGACTCTAACCATTCCCCAAAATGTATCCTTGGATGAAATGCAATTTCACCCACCCTCTCTCAGACCTGGAACTGCATATCCCTTCATCCTGTTCACTGTGTTTGAAGGGGTCAAGAGTGAAGCCTTAAAAGTCTTCACACTGACAGGTATGGTAGCCCTGCATTACCTATTCTCCTATGTTGTTGTTTTTGGTTTTTTGGGGGTTTCAGCCGTGAACATTTTCTCTCTCTCTACAAGACAATTAAACCAGTGTTCCGTTTTGTTGGGAGGTTAATGAAATATGTGAGTGTGTAAGATGTGAACCGTTAGGCAAAACATGGAATCTAAAACTTAACAGAGATAACTTTCTCTTCATAACTTATGCTTCATTGAAGAGGATGATAAACACACAAGAAATACAGTGGACAAAATGGAATTCGCACCCCTGAAAGTAGAGGTCAGATCAGAGAATACATGGTCATCAGGATCATCTGGTTAAGCATCTAGAAACCTCAGCAAATTCACTTAAAGGACATGTATTCAGTGGCTTTTGCTTTATTCAACAGGACAGTTAGGATTGATGGGAGAGATGGGGTAGAACGGCTGGTTATGATTTCCTAACTGTCAGTCCCCTGTTCCTTCTCTCCAGCCCTAAACTGTACTGCCTCAACCTGGACTGTTACCAACTCCTCAATCCAAGGATGGGTCAATGGCTTGTTCAATAACGCCACGGCCACAAATGGATCTGAATTATATGTCAGCACCAACGATGACACGATCTCCTTCTCTGGTTTGTACCCTGGCTCCACCTACACGGTGTCTCTCTACTACGAAAAGGATTCGGAGACGTTCCTGCAGTGTGAGCACAATCTGACCATAAGTAAGTCATGCTCTGATGCATTGCTTTGACCAGTCAAGCCATTCAGAAGCTTCAAATGATAATGCATAGGAATCACCTTTGATGGAAGGTGATCCCCCTATTTTGTATGCAGGGGTAGTTAATCTGATCATCAAGTATTACAGGCTTATTGTATGTATTGAAGGTCTCACTTGTAAACTGACCCACATCCTTATATGGCTAGAATACTCCAAACTAATCCGGGAGAGGATATAGGCAGAGGCTAGGAAACATTAGTCATTAGAAGTCAGGTTGACATCTGACTAGATAACACACAGCTTGATCTAGTTTCTGTCCAAATAAATACATTTGTCTTGCCTTCCTGAGCAACACGGTGTTTTGATAGTATATACATGCATATGTGTGTGTGTGTGTTTATGTATATACAAAGTAGTGATATAATAGTTGAAGATGCAGAACACACACAATGACATGCTATAAAGAGACTTCCATCCAGTCATAAACATTTATTTTCCAATGTGTTTCCAAATCAGTTCCTCCAGACATTAAAGTAGACTGCAGCTACAGGGATTCCGGCTATTCCATTCAACTTGATTGGGAAAGGCCTGATGGCATATGGACTACTGTTGAGGTGACTGTCAATGGGAGATGCCATATGGTTGACGAGGACAAGCTGGAGACTCACATATCTGGGTTTAAACCTGCCAACACATACCAGGTCTCTGTAGCTGTGC
Source organism: Regalecus glesne (assembly GCA_900302585.1). Lineage (NCBI taxonomy): Eukaryota > Metazoa > Chordata > Actinopteri > Lampriformes > Regalecidae > Regalecus > Regalecus glesne. The sequence goes on along the minus strand of OMLC01090550.1, from coordinate 963 downwards.
TCTCTGGGAGCCTGAGAAGCAACCCATACATTTTTAGCTGTCTCACAGACCCAAGAGGTGAGTGAGATTAGACTTGCTTTTACATGATGGGATAGAGTAAAAGTCACTTTTCCGTTTTTTTCTGAATGCTTAAATGCTAACGGTCAGTTTTGAAGCACTCTTTAAAACTACCAATGCTTGTAGCCAATCCATTTACTAAGTGTGCAAAACTGAATGCATGTGCAGTGCTTTTCACTTAGCATGCCACAAAGAACTTTTTTTTTTTTTGGGGGGGGGGGTACAGCTCAGGTGGTAGGGCGGTTGTCTAGTCATCAGAGATTGTCGGTTCGATCCCCAGTCCTGCAGAAAGCATGTCGAGGTGTCCTTGAGCAAGACACTGAACCCCTGACTGCTCCCCGAGTGCCACATGGAGGTTGTACAATAGGATGGGTTAAATACAGAATTGACCTTCCACTTGGACGTATAAAAACACTTAGGTAGTGAAATCACTTCCAATCTGAGTTTTAGCACCATAAATAGGTTGCAGGACAGGTAAATGGTTCAGACAACAGTGGAGGTCAATATCAGAATACCAGGGTTGAGAATGTTGAGGTTGAGATGTGTGTGCAAACCTAAATGGCCATTAAAGTCAATCTGATTCTTATTGTATTTGGAATACACATCCATGCTTTATACATTGACACAGTCATACTGTAAGGGTGTAGATAGTTGGTGCTTTATGTGCTTCTTTAGATTATGGTTTCTGTACACTTTAATGACACAAAAACACACGTTTTAAGAGTTTTAAGGTGTTTTTGAAAGAATTTCTTACTTTTGCTACAGGTGTACAACATTTTGCGGTTATAGTGTAGAGTTTTTCCAAAATGGCGTACAGTTTCAAAGATAGTGCCCCAGCGAACAGAAAACTGTAAGTGCCTATCGCAGATGCCAGGGATGAGATTCTGGTTTCTTTGCTGAGCACTA
>OMLC01090479.1:0-11469 GCA_900302585.1 Regalecus glesne | reverse complement strand
CTGAGACCAGCAAGCGAGAGATGGCAAGAGAAGGAGAAACACAGATCATAGAGAGAGAGAGAGAGAGAGAGAGAGAGAGAGAGAGAGAGAGAGAGAGAGAGAGAGAGAGAGAGAGAGAGAGAGAGAGAGAGAGAGAGAGAGAGAGAGAGAGAGAGAGAGAAACAGAGAAAGATATGGAGAGAGAGAGAGAGAGAGAGGGAGAGCGGGGGGGAGAGAGAGAGAGAGAGAGAGAGAGAGAGAGAGAGAGAGAGGGAGAGAGAGAGAGAGAGAGAGAGAGAGAGAGAGAGAGAGAGAGAGAGAGAGAGAGAGACAGAGAGAGAGAGAGAGAGAGAGAGAGAGAGAGAGAGAGAGAGAGAGGATAATGTATAAGTTTAAATTAAGCACTAAGAAAACACTGCATAAAGCCAAATTGATCATAGACCTTTGACCCCAGGGGACTCTGGTACCATGTAAACTTACGAGCATCCTTATGTTCCAACACGGTGTTCATTATGGACAATGTACGACTATAATAAAATACCACCCAGGTTCTGATCAAGGAGGCCATTCCTCCCAATCGCGCCCATCCAAGTGTCTCCATCATTTCCCACGTAGGACTCCATCCAGGGTCTCAAAGAAGGCCGAATAGTCTGAAGTACTGTGCTGTACATAGGTACAGACATTAGTCAGAGCCCCCCGCCCCTCATAACCCTAAGTGTAGGGAGGTGGCCCTCTTGTCCACATGGTCAAACTCCAGAGAAGAATAAAGTACAACACCTATCAAGGAGTTTAGTTCCAAAGCTGATGCTATGTGTAGAGGTGAGCCCCACTAGATCTAGCTGGTTCCATTCCACGTAGCTGCACTAGCTCTGGCTCCTTACCCACTCAGGGGAGGTATTATTTTCCCTTCCCAAAGCCAGCCTCTGCTGCTTGGGTCTGGTTCATTAAGACTCTTTGCTTTCACTGGTACCTGTCTGGCAGCACACCAGACCCAACTGTTTCTTCCTGTAGGTGGTGAGTCTACAGGATGGAGAAGTGTCCGTAATTTCTTCGGGTGGACTCCAGCCGGGCTCTGTGCTAAACTTGGCCAACAGGCGCTCACTGACCGGCCCTCCTTCTGGGCCTGACTCCAGACAAGGACCTCAGACTTCTTGCGGGCAGGGTAGCGTGACTTCTTTCGTGTTCTTTTATGGGGTCTTCTTGAACCAGTCTTAGTCTGGTCTCTCGTCGGAGACCAATTTACCATGGGAGACCCTACTAAGAACACTTGGCTCCAGACAACAAGCTCTCAGAAACATAGGGACACTCAAAACTCTCCATCACGATAAGGTGATGGTTCCTCAGAGAAGTATTGTTATTGTTATTTTTATTATTATCATTATCATCATCATTATTTTACTTCATTTGCTAAAAAAGGGTTGGGACAGCTCGGTGCTCAGAGCAGTTGTCCGGCGATCAGAAGGTTGCGGGTTTGATCGCAGCACCAGAAGAGAAGGTTGTCGAAGTGTCTTTGAGCAAGTCACTGTTCCCCTAATTGCTCTGCCCTGTGATAGACTGGTGACCTTTCCTGGGTGTTCCCTTCCATTTCGCTAAATGATAACTGAAATAGTTTCCAGTTCCACCGTGATCCGACTTTGGATAAGTGGTTGACAATGGATGGATGGATGATAAAGAGTATGTTTTATGCAACACACAATTTTCCCTCAATTTTCAAAATAAAAATATTGAATGAAAGTGATTAATTTGTTGATTGATTAATTAACTGGGGCAATACATCAGGTTGAACAAAATGTGACTGTCATTACATTGTAGGCATTTAGCAGACACTCTTATCCAGAGCGACGTACATCAAGTGAGCAGTTAACGGTTCAGTGTCTTGCTCAAGGACACCTCGACATGCTGTATGCAGGACTGAGGATCGATCCTGTAACCTTCCAATGGCCAGACAACCGCTCTACCCACTGAGCTATGCCGCCCTGACTGTCAGTACAGTAACCAAAAAAGATGAGCTACTGCAGTATGGCAGTCCATGAAACATCCTCAGTTTAGGTAAGAATATGGTAGAAATCGGAAATGGAAGTCCTTCTCACCCCCCGCCCCCTACAGCTAGGTGATGAATGGCTGAAATGTGTGGGTGATGCACAGGACATTGGTATTTAGTTATTCAATATTTTGGCTTTGCAACACTGCATTGTTCCCTGATATTTTCATCTGGGCAGGGTAATTCCTCACCAGATGCCTGGCCACAGTAATAATAATAATAATAATAATGATAATAATAATAATAATAATAATAATAATAATTGATCCCTTATCAGTCCTACAAGATGAAATTTGCAATTTTCTGCATTTGGCCCATCCTATTGTATAGGATCAGTAAACAGCCACCATAAGGTGCTCAGGGAGCCATTAGGAGTTCAGTGTCTTACTCAAGGACACCTCGACATGCTTTCTTTAGGACCGAGGATCAAAACTGTATCCTTCTGATCACCAGATGACCCACTGTGCTATGCTGCCATAATAGAAGTGCATCTTTTTCTGTTGCTGTGTCTGTTGAACCCAAGACAACCACCTAATCATTTCAGTCATCTCCTTCAGTTACAGCAGCATTTGGCCAGGAGTTTTGCTCTCCCCTACTGTTCTGACCATCAGGGGGGTGTCCACAGCTGTGCAGTGCTGTGCTGCTGCCAAAATTCCTTTTCTAGCTCATACTCCAGGACTACATGAAGGGATCATTGATGAGTCGGTTTGGTATGGATGTGCAGGTCACCCACCAGGGAGACTACCCTTATAAATTGGTCCCGGCCCAGCTTAGTTTGCATTACAGCTGGGGCCTGGATGGAGCCATTGGCCTGGCGGCTTAAAGCTTCGATGAAATTTGTCCTCTGCTTTTATCTATTGTATAGAAGCAGTAGGCAGCTGCAATTAACAGTTGAGGTGTGTTTGTTTTATTATTAACAGGAGTTTGATGAGAGCAGGAATTGCATCACCCAGGGAGATAAACTTTGTGCCCTGAAATGTCAGCGTCAACCCCACTCAGCTACCACAGGAGCTCTAAGGTAAGCTTGACATATCTTTAGCTTCTGTCAAACCAATGGCCTAAACAGAACCAGAACCCATATCAATTGGAATAGACTGACACGTGACCAAATGTGAGAATGAAGTGAACCATTCATTAAAAAAAAAACAATTGTATATTCAGGCTATAGAGGGGAAAAATGCATCACAAAAAAGTTTTTCATCTATTTTTAAGCAGACCAAGAAATACTGTCTCTACAATCAACAAAGGGGACAGATAAATTGTAAGGAAAACACTAAACAAACCAACAAAGAGTGTGGCTAAAACCTTATACACACCACATGCAAATCTTTCATACACATACATGCATGCACACACACTCGGACTCAAAATCAGTTAATAGGCCATGTAGGTTTTCACATACATGGAATTTAACTCAAGTTTCATAGCTCTCAAAGGTATTTCACATAGAATCATAACACAACAATCTTCACATACATACACAAGGATTCATTATATACAAGTGAAATAAGAGCTGATAAAACACAATGGCGCCGAGAATGTATAGGAAATATTGAAATAAATGTCATGCAGATGACATTTTAACATTCAGAGGGTCAGATCTAAATTAGATTACATTACATTACAGGCATTTAGCAGACACTTTTATCCAGAGCAACGTACAATAAGTGCATAGGGTCAAAGTACAAAGGATACTGGAGCAATACTAGAAGATGGATAACAATCCTAGTGCCATCATAAGACTCCGACACAACATCAACTAAGAAACATAAACCTAAAATAAACTAACTACATTTCATGTGTCTAAACCAAGTACATCAAAATCAAGAAAGATGGAATAGAGCTAAAACTAGGAGATAGAGCTAGGACTGGATGGGGAGGAGGAAAGGTACAGGCGGAAGAGATGAGTTTTTAATCTGCCCTTGAAGATGGTCAGGGTTTCTGCTGTTCTGACTGCCATGGGAAGGTCATTCCACCAGCGAGTAGCCAGGACAGACAGTAGTCGTGACCGGGAGGTGCAGATACGGAGAGGGGGAGGTGCCAAGCGACCAGAGGTGGCAGAACGGAGAGGTCTGGTTGGTGCATAGGGTCTGATGAGTCTTTGCAGGTATCCAGGTGCTGACCCCTTGACTGCCTGGTATGAAAACACCAAAGTATTAAATTTGATGCGAGCCATAACAGGCAGCCAGTGGAGGTCAGTGAGCAGGGGGTTGACATGGGAATGTCTAGGAAGGTTGTAGACCAGGCTAGCAGCAGCATGCTGGATGAGTCGCAGAGGTTTGATGGCAGTAAACCAGCCAGCAGAGAGTTGCAGTAGTCCAGGTGGGACAGGACTGTCACCTGGACCAGGAGCTGGGTTGAGTAGGTGGTGAGGAAAGGGCGGATTCTTCGGATGATATAAAGGAAGAATTGGCACGTTCGACACACTGCCACAATGTTCTGGGAGAGGGATAGTCTGTTGCCCATCACCACTCCGGGATTCCTAGCAGAGGTGGTTGATGACACTGGTGTTCCCTAGGGAAATGAAAAATTTTTTGAGGTCAGAAGATGGGGCAGGAAAGAAGATAATCTCAGTATTCGCTGGGTTTAGTTTGAGATGGTGATTATCCATCCAGCACTGGATATCCCTCAGGGAAGCAGAAATGCGGGTGGAGTCCTGTGTGTCAGAGGAGGGTAAGGAGAGAAAGAGTTGGGTGTCATCAGCCTAACAGTGGTAGGACAAACCGTGAGCAGTGATTACAAGGCCCATGGCTTGTGTTTAGAGGGAGAACAGAAGGGGACCCAGGAAAGAGCCCTGGGGAACTCCTGTGGCGAGGGGTCGGGGTGCCGATACTCTACCAGCCCAGGTCACTTGATAGGAGCGGCCGGTGAGGTAGGATTCGATCCAGTCTAGTGCTGAGCCACAGATCCCCATGGCTGCCAAGGAGGACAGAAGGATGTGGTGGTCCACAGTGTCAAAAGCAGCAGATGGATCTAGAAGAATGAGGATGGATGAATGCGAGGCTACTCGAGCTGCATGAAGCGACTCACTGACCGAGAGGAGTGCGGTATCGGTGGAGTGGCCCCGTCTGAAGGCAGATTGGTAGGGATCCAGCAGGAGAAAAGTGGAAAGTTGGTTGGCAGCAGCACGTTCAAGTGTTTTAGAGAGAAAAGATAGAAGAGAAACAGGAAGATAGTTCTGGATGACTGAAGGATCCAGGGTGGGTTTCTTCAGTAATGGAGTAACATGAGGCAAATTAGTGGACCTGACCCACTAATCTTTTAACCTGGCAAAATTGCACCAACTCTCTGGAACTACAAAATATCTCCCAAACAACTATGTACATACAACACTTGTACCCCAATGGTGAACCCGAACACGCTATAGTATTTTATGCACCTAAGCAACCAACCACCAAGCAGAAGATCTGCTTCCTGTTTACACTGGCACATACATCCCCAGTGTATGTATACGGTCATGTTATGCGTGTTCAGGTGTGCTAGTGTGGATGGACACTACTCAAAAAAGCAAAAAAAATAATGTATTGATGCATCCTAAATAATTCAGATAAGGTAAATCACTTAAGAGGTGTATAAATTCTACTGGATCAGAAGTTCAGAAGTACTCGGAAATGTTTCCTCACTCAAAGAGGTGAGATCTTTAGTCTGAGCTGACTGCAAGCATTCCCACCCTTATAAACAGTACATTGATACCACACAACAATAGGCTGGATATGTCTTGATGCATGCTCAATAATCTAGGTATGGAAACTAAAAGAGGGGAATCAGTTCAACGGGATCAGAAGTTTATTCAGATTTGTGTTGTCACTCAACCAGGTGACTTCTTCAGTCTGACTGAAGAAGTCAAGAAGCCAGTGCCCAAGACTCCCCACTCCAAGGACTTCAACAGCTATAAGCCGGTGGCACTAACATCATATATGATGAAGACCCTTAAGTTGCTTGTCCTTGGTCATCTCCGACCCCTGGTGAGCCCAGTGATGGGCCCACTTCAGTTTCCCTCGGATTGACCTCGGATTGACCTCGGATTTAGAGGTGCTGACAGGGTATTAAGCACAGGAGGGACAATATGGACAAAGCAAGTTTTTGTTTTTTAGGAAAAGGAAAATGCCAACTGCTGATGATGTTATTGCATTTAAAAAAAAATTTGTAGTAAATATTACTCAGAAAGGTCATGGTAGTTCAGTGGTTAATGCGCTAGTTTCAATAACTGATTAATCAGAGGCAGTGGGTTCAAATCGACCATGGGGCGTCAGGAAGGGCATCCTGCCTTAATCCCCCAAGCTCCATCCAAGTCCGTGTCCACTCACACAACATGGGGACTAATCGTGATATGTAAAATGGGCCTCTCGCTTTACATTGCTCATAGTTCGTATTTAATGTTTTTCATTTATTGCTTCATTTTGTATTTATTATCTAGAATAGTTTAAATTTTTGTTTGATATTTCTTATTTCTTCTGTGCTTTTTATTCTCTATTTGCACCATTTGAGGCTGACAATTATAATTACATCATGCTTTCAAAATGACAGTTATTGAATCTTGAATGCAAAATTTTAAACTGATGACTACTGAAGGAAATTATTCAAAACTTGCATTCCTGCTACAAATACTTAAAGTAGAACATCATTCACCTTTAGGATCCAGGCTGGTTTCAGATTTCCTTCTCTGATTAACTCCTACTCATTTTTGTCTTTCATGACCTCTCTGCCTCCCTCTCGCATTCTCTCTGTAGAATGAAGATTGGGGTCTCACAGGGTCCTGTCTCACCCCTAAAGTCCTCCAGAGTCCAAGCATTCTCTGGTTCTGCTGCAGTCAAAAGAATCGGCCGAAATCCGTCCTTATCTGCTTCCAACCTCAGGAAGTAAGCATCATTCACATCTTCCATCCGTAACCTCTATCCCTCTTCCAGTTTTCCTCCTGCTGCTCCCCACTTCCCCCAGAATTCTTTCTCATGGTTCCTATTTATTTTCTGATGATCTACAATCTCACTGTTTTTCCTTTTCTCTTTTTTGTAGCTGTCTCATTTGATTACGCCAGTGTTGTCTGTCTATTATTATCCTAGTCTACTATACAGCTATAATGCTCTAAAGCTGTCCTACTACATAGCTACTAGTATATACTGATGAGACAAAAAAATATCCCCACTCACAAGCGAGCTAAATAACATTGATAATCTCCAAAAAAAGGACATATGTCAAGGTCTGGTTAGATGTTGTGGCTTGCAAACAATCACTTAGGGTAGTCAACTTGTGGGATGCAGGAGTATTGTGAAGGAGTAAATACCTCAGCAAGTTTAACAATTGACTTATCACATCAAACTGGATCAGATTTTCCAAGAATGGCACAGCACAACCAACGGTAATTTGGAAAGTTTACAAAAGTTTATAAAAAGATAAAGGGATCTCATGTAAGTAATCATCCAAAGTAACATAGCCATTTGGTGCCAGTCAGTATATAGAGACTACACTTGTATTCTGTATGTATTCTGTGTATAGCCAGGAGTATTAAACTTTCCTATTATTTAATCAGTACTGTCTATCCGGACTTCATGTACTGCTAGTACAATCTATCCTGTCCGAACGTACTGCTTGTGCTATATTCTTATTCTTGATACTATATAGTGCTAAACCTTTTTTAATATAGGATGTATGCCATCCTAATATGTATCTAGTATTATGTATCTCAATATAATGTATGCCACCAGTATGTAATCTGTATTCATGTATATTTGGAGGTACCTACGCTACTCTCCTGAGAGAAACATTTAGTATGAGGACTTTAGAGTTTATTTCAAAAAGTGATTGAAATGAGTTTGTAGATACATACACATTTCTCAAGTTAAGGGAAGATTCAATAGTGTCTTTGTCTTCATGCAATTGAAATGTTTTGGATGATAACTCCAGTAGTCCATTAGCTTGGTATGGTGTGTTTGAGTCTTTGTTGACAAAGACTGACATCTTTTCCATCACTTCCCTCTCTCTGTCTTAGCACCTCCATCACATCCAGGCTTGCCAGTTCCCTTGGCGAGCTGCATACCCCCCATACCCCTTCCTTGGTCCATAACTACATGCCCTCTGCTAGCCGACTGTCTCTTGGCCTTGGAGATTGTGGTAGGGGGCTCCGTAAAACTCAACATGAAGTCCACAACAACAGTCAGTATGTGGCTCATTCTGGTAGTAATACAGATCCAGGGAAAAGCCAATGCTTCAGCTCCCCAACTACTGCCCTCCATCATACCGACCAGCTCGATCATCACAACTTTGGCCCCCACAGAACCTCAGCCCCTTACAGTGGTTTGAAGGGACCCTCTGGCCGGTACCTCAGCCGTTCCATTCCTGTAAGTTTGTTTTCTCCCTTAAACCCTCTCAGGTAATAGGAAAAGTGATGCAAACCTACATAATTCTGCTAATACCACACCTAAACTACCACATAGTGCTATCCTGACTTTCTGTATTCATCATCTCAGTTATCTGTTCTATTTTATATTCTCCCTTCCCCAAGTCAGTATTGCCTAAGCATCTGGCCTAAAGTTTTAAATGAAAATATTTCTGATGTACTAGCCATTTGACTACAAGTGTGAGCACTAATGTTGTTACAGAACACAGAATAAACGATGAATTTACATCCATTCAATTGATTAAGCGATACAAGTGAAATGAATGAGTAAGTAAATGAGTAAGCATGCAGGGTTCAGCTAATCTGTTCTTGTTGATTAAAGTAGTGTTTTAAAGTAACACTCTTGGTCCCAGAAGTAGTGACCATACATATTCTGAGAAACTTTGATTTTCTTCAGCCATTTAAAAACAACAACAACCCAACAAGACTTGCTAGCTAGCGCTGGCTAACATAATCAGGGAATTCTTTTGCCTCCACCTAAGCTCTGCCAACAAAAAAATGTAATGTTTACCAACAGAAAAGAGGTCTATAATTCCCTACTCATCAACCACCGGCATATGTATTACCATTCACCTAACTGTTCCACATGATTTTTTTCTGATACTGTGCAACTGTTTATTTCATGATAATATGTGGAGTGTTTACTTTTGTCCATGGATGTGTAATTCTGCAGTTTTCACATGCTGTACGAAAAACAAATTCCACCGGACTTTATCTTGTGGCTAATAAACAATCAAATGTAATCAAAGTAACCTGCTAACATCTATTTCAATATCTCCGGTACATTCTTTGCATCATCACTCTTTAACACCTCTTATTTTCACTTGTATACAGTTAACCCTTGTCTATATATTCGAAGATGAAGAATGAACATTTTTTGTTTTAGAATTTGTTTTAAGAGGCTAGGGACTCCAGATGTGCGGAATTCATTACACCACCTGTCAATTGATGGCAAATCCATTTAAAACGAGAGAAAAATAAACTTGGTTGAATATCAAAGACATCCTGTGATTCTGTTCATCTATTCCCATTTTTCATTGTGGTTAACCCAGAAAGTCTACGTACAAACCAGAAATGAGGCTATCAATGTTACATGGTTCATTGCTTGAATTTTGTTCTGATTGTTCCTTTCAGAGAACATTCCACCATGTCCAATGTTATTAATTTCAAGAATTTAAAGTTATCATATTTGAAACTTGACAAAGAAACTTGACAAAGGAAACCACAAAATGGGGCAGCATAGCTCAGTGGGTAGAGCGGTTGCCTGGCAATCGGAACATTGCAGGTTCGATTCCCGGTCCTGCGTACAGCATGTCAAGGTGTCCTTGATCAAGACACTTAACCCCTAAATGCTCCCCGAGCGCCATATGTTGCCAGCTCACTGCTCCTATACAATAGGTTGGGTCAAAAATGCAGAGAACAAATTTCCCCTTGCGGGACTGATAAGGGAATCATTATTATTATTATTATTATTAAATAACATTTTTTCTTCAGAAATTGAACACTTCTTTCATTTTTCTTCCAGTCACTTCAGGCCGGCTTCATTGAGCATTGAAGCTATCTAGGTGCCCTGAAATACGACGAAGGATCTCTGCACCTTCCTGCTCTCATTGGATGCGACAAGGGAACACAAGGGAAGTTAACATGCCAACATATTTTTGTCCAATTGGTTTGATCAGGAACACAGTTGTGGTGTCTGGACTATATTGGTATCTGACATCCATCTGGATGCTCACATTGCATCATGGGTATATTTAAACACAGATTCCAGGTCTCATTGTTTCTTTGAGTTGCCACTGAAAGTAAACTGGTGCTCTGTCATTTTTTGCTGGGGGCACCATAGCTCAGTGGGTAGAGCGGTCATCTGGCAATCAAAAGGTTACAGATTTGATCCCCGGTCCTGCTGAAAGCATGCCGAGGTGTCCTTAAGCAAGACACTGAACCCCATAACTGCTCCCTGACCACCATATGTTGGCAGCTGACTGCTCCTATAGAAGGGAATGAGTTAAATGAAGAGAAATCCAAATGTCTCCTTGTGGGACTGATAAGGGAATCAAATTAAACTGTGTTGTATTCTAGCAGACCACTGCACCCCCCCCTTTCTCTCTCTCTCTCTCAAAAAATTCAAAAATGGCTTTATTGGCATGACGTAATATTTTACATATTGCCAAAGCAGACATTATTTTCATTAATAACCTTATAAACATAATATAATAACAATGTTAGTAGTGAACATGAACTATAAAATGCACCAACAGTGTACGAAAAACAAAAACAAACAAAAAAAAACAACAAAAAAACAAAAAAAAGAAACAAAAAAGAACACAAAAAAAACCCCCAAAAAACATACTGTACAAAAATAAAGTAAGGATCAAGTTAAGTAAACAATAAACCTAACCCTTATCATGTCTCAGCTGATTGCCACTCACTGTCCCTAAACTTATGACAGGCAGCGACATAGGCTGCTGCTAACCTACAGCTATCTGGCTCTTCTCCTAGTAGGACTGGTAGTTTCTTCTCATCCATTAATTTAAGGAAACCTTTTTTTTTCTGTTCAAATTTTGTAAAGTATGTTTCTCTCAGGTGTGTGTATTTTTCACATTTGGTGAGGAAGTGTAGCTCTGTCTCAGGCTCACTGAGGGAGCAGTGGGAGCACAGCCTTTGCTCTGCAGGCAGCCAGGTTTGCCTGTGTCTCCCCTTCTCAATAGCAAGGCTGTGCTCACTCAGTCTGTACTTTGTCAGGGTTCTTCTTAGTTGGTGATCAGTCACCATGCACACATAATCTGCTATGGTGTACTGTCGATTTAGAGTCCGGTAGCATTGCATTGCTTCTCTTTCACACCTTTGTACTGGCTCGCACTCAAGCAAACGGATGGGAAGATCCAAGTCGTGTCGTGTCACACAGTCTGTTTCTCTGAGACTCAACACTTCAGTGGGAAGGGAAAGTCTTTCATTCGCTATTCGACCAGGGCCACTGGAGCGTGTTCTCTGCATCCAACCCATCAACAGCAGCACTGATTGAACCCCTGTAGTTACCGTCCTTCCTCACCAGGGG
>OMLC01090470.1:0-17285 GCA_900302585.1 Regalecus glesne | reverse complement strand
CAGCATTGGAGAGCCAACACGTCGGGTCAGGACTCTGCGGTCTACACCCACCTACAGGCGAGTGGCCACTCATTCAAGGATGATGATGTTCACATCCTTGATAGGGAGGAACGCTGGTTTGAGAGGGGGGGGAAGGAGGCCATCTACGTTAAGAGGAGCGACCCTCGCTGAATAGGGGCGGTGGCCTGAGAGTACACCTATCGGCGTCTTACAATGCCGTGATCGCGAACATTCCCCAATCCTCGGTGAATGGTGCCCTTTGTCACTGAATGTGCAGTTGATCACCCAACTTGCATGTGAAACCAACCTATTGTTGTGTGGCATCACGGTACTGTTTATAAGGAGGGGGATGTTTGCCTTCAGCTTAGACTGAAGAAGTCACCTGGTGAGTGACGAAACGTTTCAAAAATGAACCTCTGATCCAGCTGAACAAATTCACCTCTTTTGAGATTATTAAGCGTGCTTCAAGACAAAAATTAAGCAAACATTAACTGAAAGGCAAGGTGATGCTTTAGAGGCTCAGATAAAAAAGGGAAAAGTGACAGAAGAGATTCCAATGAATCAATGGACACGGCAGGTTAGGGGCACAATGAAGACCAAAGACATGTAACAGTCATAGCAGATTTACTTAAATTGACACAAGAACAAAAGGAGGCTGTTCTTGAGAATAAAACTACTTCAACAAGACTTGAAATTAACATTAGAAAAAACTGGTGGAGAAGACAGTTAGTCATTATTTAGAACTGGACCACTGTCTGTTACAATGATTTTGCAGTAATTTCACCCTCACTCTTTATCAACTGGAAAACTTGAATATATTAAGGCCGTTTCAATTGTATAAGACTTGCACATTTTATGCACATGGCAGTGGCATGCTGTTCTATATTGTGAGGACGCTAAAACATATAGAACACAGTTTCGTTTCTGAAAAAAATATTGATTCATGAACTTGTTTGTAAAAGTGTTTTGAAGAATGTGAAAGGGTGGGTTTAGAAGAAAATGCATTGTCGGGGAAGATCACATACTTGGTTTAGACATTCCAGTAAAGTAATAATGCAAACAAATGTCCTATTTGATCCAACAACTGGGATATTAAAGAAAGGGCTAATCCACTAATATCTCAATGATGAACGCAGGTTGCTTGTTAATTTGGATGGTTGCTGTTTGGAAGGACTCGCCAGGAAGAAATCATACGGTGCATAGCACTTTATGACTTTATCATTTTTATCTTTATCAGTCAAAGCTGAAAGAACAAGGCAGGTAATGACAAATTTAAAGAAGTGATGTTGTTTTGTCTGACAAGCAGATATTACAGGAAATACTCATAGAATACCTTTTTTAGATATAAGCTCATTGGCTAAACCCAGGTTTGACAATTTCTTTGGCAGTGGGAATAGTGCTGACATGATACTGCTGACAAATTCTGAATATGTCAGGCTTCCGGTGGCATAGGGGGTTAAGGCGATGTTTAGTGCATCTCTACGTCATGCAGCTTGTTGCGGCATTTCCAACCATGCCTGGAGTTCCTTAGTGGGCCATAATTGGCTAAGCCTCACATGGGTATTTGGGTTGGGTTGGATAAAGTATTCTGGGTTCACTCGTGCCCCCTCTAGGTCGTCCGGGCGCTCATGGTTAAGTGAACCGAAGATAATTTGCTTTGTTCTCCTCTGATGGCAAAGCATTGTGCTTTCCCTGCGAGACCGTGATATGCAAAAAAGCGAGGGCATGTCGTCACGTGACTTGGAGAAATCACATCCTACAGCCTCCTCCTTCCTGTAGGCGTTCTAGAGGGGTATCAAAGCGACTCAGGCAACTCAGGGAATTCGGGTGGGAATAAAGAGGATTAGAAAAATATTATAATAATAAAAACGGAAAAAAAGAAGTGCCTGATAACTGTGAAAGCTACTAGCTAGCCAGTTGATGTTAACTGACATTCTTCTAGATTGTGGTTTTAAGGACATGAGAGGCTTTTAAAATATACCTTAAAGATTATGCATCCATCCATTATCAACCGCTTATCCGAAATCGGGTCGTGGGGGAAATGGAGCCTAACTCGGTTCTCATTAGGCGAAAGGCAGCGTACACCCTGTATACGTCGCCAATCTATCACAGGGGAGAGCAATTTGGGGAACATCTTGACACGCTTCTCTGCAGGTGTGGGGATCAAACCTGCAACCTTCCATTCAGCAGACAACTGCTCTACCCAGTGAGCCATGGCGTCCCCCCCTTAACATTATGCTATATTTAAATCCATCCATCCGTCGTCAACCACTTATCCAAAATCGGGTTGCGGGGGAACGGGAGCCAATTACAGCGCTCATCAGGCGAAAGGCAGGGAAATATCCTGTAGAGGTTGGCAGTCTATCACAGGACAGAGCAGTTAGGGAACAGTATCTTGCTCAAGAACACTTCAACAGGCTTTTCTGCAGGTAATGGGATTGAACCTCCAACATTCTAATTGGCAGATGCATGCTCTATCCATTGAGCCATCCCTTCCCACTACATTTAAATAATTTGCTTAATCTAACCTCTCAAGGAACCATCGCCTTATCGTGGTGGAGAGGTTTGAGTGTCTCTATGAACCTGAGTGCTATGTTGTCTGGAGCCTTGTGCTCCGGTTAGAAGCCCCCATGAAAGATCCAAATAGAAGTGATGATACCCTGCCTGGAGGAGGCCTGGGGCCATAATCTGGAGCCAGGCCCAGAAGGACGGCCCATCAGCAAGCGCCTGGTGGCCGAGTTTACCATGGAGCCCGGCCGGCCTCAGCCCGAAAAAGCAACGTGGACACTTCTCCTTCCTGTAGACCCACCACCTACAGGAAGAACCAGTGGGGTCGGGTGCACTGCCACACAGGTAGCAGTGAAGGCAAAGGGTCTCAGCGGACCAGAACCAAGCAACAGAAGCTAGCATTAGGGACGTGTAATGTCACCTCCTTGCGGGGTAAGGAGCCAGAGCTTGTGCGGGAGGTGGAACGGTACCAACTAGATCTGGTGGGGCTCACCTGTACTCAAAGCACAAGATTAAGTACCAAGGTCTTAGATAGGAGTTGGACGTTATACTACTCCGGAGTTGCCCAAGGTGAGAGGGCCACTACATTGGAATTTAACCCTGTGGATGAGAGAGTCATGGTCCTTCATTTTAGGATTATGGGAGGAAAAACTCTGACTGATGTTTGTGCCTATGCACCAAACAGTATATCAGAGTATTCAACCTTTTGGAGACCCTGGATGGAGTCCTGAATGGAGCTCCTGTAAGGGATTCTATCGTTTTACTGGGAGACTTCAATGCGCATGTGGGTAATTATGGAAACACTTGGAGAGGTGTGATTGGGAAGAACGGCCTCCCTGATTTGATTCCAAGTGGTGCTTTATTGTTGGACTTCTGTGCTAGTCATGCATTGTCCATAACAAACACCATGTTCGAACATAAGGATGTTCATAAGTGTACATGGTACCAGAGTGCGTTAGGGTAAAAATCAATGATAGATTTTGTAATTGTATCATATGATTTAATGCCATTTATTTTGGAAACTCGGGTAGAGAGGAGCAGAGCTCTCAATTGACCACCATCTAGTGGTGAATTGGGTCAGTCGGAGAGGGAAGCCTCAGGATAGACCTGGTAAACCCAAACATATAGTGTAGTTGAACTGGGAACGCTTGAAGGAGGACTCTGTTAGGGAGACCTTCAACTCCCAACTACAGCAGAGCTTTTCTGGCATCAATGTGGAGGTTGGGAACATTAAACCAGAATGGGCTATGTTCAAAGCTTCCATTACTGAAGCTCTAACTTTGAGCTGTGGTCTCAAGGTCATAGGTGCCTCAAGGGACAGTAACCCTAGAACACCCTGGTGGACACCAGCAGTTAGGGAAGCTGTCCAACTGAACAAGGAGGCCTTCTGGGATAACTCATCCAGGAAGACTCCAGCGACAGTTACAAGGTACAAACAGGCCCAAAAGACAGTAGCCCCAGTAGTGAAAAAGGCAAAGCAGCAAGTGTGGGAGGAGTTTGGAGAAGCCATCTAGAAGGACTTTTGGTCAGCACCAAAGCGCTTCTGGAAAACCGCACCTCAGGAGGGGAAAACGGGGAACCATCCAAGCTGTTTATAGTAAGGATGGGATGCTGTTAAGCTCAACTGAGGAGTTATTGGGACGATGGAAGGAGCATTTTGAAGAACTCCTGAACCCAACTAACCAATCCTCTAGGATAGAGGCAGAGCACGAGGATGATTGAGGATCAACATTAATTTCCTTGGAGGAGGTCACTGAAGTAGTCAAAAAGCTCCGCAGTGGCGAAGCCCCAGGGATTGATGGGATCTGTCCAGAAATGCTGAAGGCTCTGGGTGTTGAGGGGCTATCATGGTTGACATGTCTCTTCAGCATCACGTGGAATTCTGGGACAGTGGATACCTAATGGCCCGCAACCTGGTACCAGACCTCCGGCCATAAGGTTTGCACAGAAAGTTTGAATATTTCTCTCTTTTTTATTGATTAACAGTCAAAATGTGTTTTATTTTGAAAAGTGATTTTACAGGTATTTAGCAGTTGCTCTTATCCAGAGCGACGTACATCAAGTGAAACAGTTAGGGGTTTAGTGTCTTGCTGAAAGACACCTTGACATACTATGTGTAGGACCGGGGGTCGATCCTATAACCTTCTGATTGGCAGATGACAGCTCTACCCATTGAGCTATGCGGCCCTGACTTCTGTGTGGAATGACACACACACAACTACATGCGTCTGTGCCTGGTGACAGGTCTTGATCACGTAATAGGTTACCAGCCGTGAACTTCCAGGAGAGGCTGCAGTTAAAAAGATAGCGCAGGTTCCTCTTTTGGCTTGCACCGTCACTAGGCGAATTGAGAATATCGCAGAGGATATTGAGAAGCAGTTGCTGGTGAGGATTAATAAATCATTGGTGTCATTAGCAACAGTATTGCGCACCCTTTACCAAACCATCGTTACCAAGAGAGAGCTGAGCAAGAAGGCAAAGCTTTCCATCTACCAGTCAATGTTTGTGCCTACTCTCACCTATGGCCACGGAAGCTGGGTCACGACTGAAAGAACAAGATTGCGGATACAAGCAGCAGAAATTGGTTTTCTTAGGAGGGTGTCTGGTCTCACCCTTAGAGACAGGGTGAGAAGTTCAGACATACATGAGGGACTTGGAGTAGAGCCGCTGGTCCTACAAATAGAAAGGAGCCAGTTGAGGTGGTTCAGGCATCTAATAAGGACGCCACCTGATCGCCTCCAAAATGAGGTTTTTCAGGCACGTTCAGCTGGGAGGAGGCCACGGGGTAGACTGAGGACCAAATGGATGGATTTTATCGCCACAATGGTCTGGGAACGCTTTGAGATCCCCCAATCAGAGCTAGTGGATGATGTTGCAAGGGAAAGGAAAGCTTGGAGTTCACTGCTGAATTCTGCTACCTCCATGATCCGACACTGGATAAGCGATTGACGATGGATGGATAGATGGATGCTTCATTTAAAGCACTTTGAGGGGCAGCGGAAGGTCCGTGGTATCGCTCGCTTTGGGAACTGATGGGCCAGAGGCAGTGGGTTTGAATCCACAGCGAGGTGTCGAGGTCATCCAGCCTTAAATCCCCCAAGCTCCATATAAGTGTGTGTCCACCCCCAAAATGTGGGGACTATGTGTGACATGTAAAACCGGCCTCTGTTTAATCTGAAACACCAACACCCTGACATCCCTTTGGGAACCAGAGCTGAACTGTAGGGGCACATCCACAGGTGGCGGATATGGAATGGCCTCCAGATATGGAGGTTAGTCAAGAATTAAATAAGCAGCCGTGAACCAATCATGCATTTACCAGGGAAGAGTTGCAATCAGGTGACACTGGTGGGATGCTTAAAACTCTCATAACCCCATGACAAACCCATGATAAGGTGTGTATGGATACCCTTAAATAAGCCTAGTCCTAGTTTTGGGTAGTAGCATTTGTGGCTGGTGGATGAACCAACTTCAGTATCATTTCACGACATTGGTTGGTGGAAGTCTTGAAAGACTGCAGTGAGTTAATAAGAGGGTGCATCTATGGAAAAGACAGCATGTACCTACCTTTCCGCAGCCACATTTGGTCCTGCTGTGTACAACAGCTCTAACTGGTCCTAATTTAAAAAAAAAAGAACATATGGGAAAAATGTGAAAAGTTATTCATTGTGGAGTCAATGTATCAATATTTAGGTGGTCTGGTTATTAAATGGGATATTGGTGATAAATAAATTAGTTGACTGGTTGTTAATTGAGACCACTGCTCCTGACCTTGAAGGGTAAGTAGTAGATGTCCCTGGCCTGAAATCTGGAGCGAAGAGGTGGATCTAAGGGGTTGCCTTTGTACTTTGGGACAGGGAGTCCCAGAGCAATGACCCGGAAGTCCTCGCTCACGCGGACAATCTTCCAGCTGTCTAACTCCTCTTTAGTGTGCTCCTGAAATTTACAGAGATTAAGCAATGACCTTACTACCTCCATGATCTCTGTTTATGTCAATAAAGTCATGATCATGCCAGCTTATATCTAATTTTTACATTTGGCATTCACATTTTAATTTAAGAGATTGCAAATAAAAGGATATAAACAGAGTGGAGCAGAATTCATAAATAATAAATACATAGGTAAATATAAATATGTATGAGATAATCTGAGGACAAGTGATAAAGATCTAAGGACCAAGCCAAGTATAGCTCAAAACTACGGTAACCTTTTCAGTTTTTTTTTTCATCAACCCACTAAGCTGACCTGTAGCAACTTGTCATAGCGCTCAGCAGACATGAGGAAGCGGCCATCCTCCAGCTGCATCTCCCTGTTCTCCAAAAGGTTGTTGAGGACGGGCAGAACATTCCTCTCTGCCTTCTCAAGGCCCTCCAGGACCAGGATGCGACCCTCTGTTGCTGCCCGCACAGCACACTGGGGACAAACACAGTGAAAGTGGGAGAAGAGCCAAATCAATACACTAAATCCACAAACTGAAAATCATTAGGCACTGAGGCAGAGCACTTGGTCAAGATGCAGAGATCGGATTAAAAACATTAAACACCACAATATTGGCTCATCACACACAGGCTAACTTCAAGAACAAGTCCCTCACCCACTTGGAAGTTGTGCTTGTACATGAAATCCTCTGATGTAATAAACCACTTATCTAAAGGGTAAATTCCTACTAATTGGTACAAAACTACTGCTTCGGTGAACTACGACGTATATGATGCTTCACCAACACTAACAAGGGGTAAACCCATTTACACAAAAAGCAATCTAACCATGCATCTACTCTTACTACCCATGCTATATTAAATAATACAGGGTTTCCATGAAGTCTGTCCTGAGAGTGTCTTCTGCGTATTGTATTCACAACTCCCTCCAAACTTCAACCAAACTTCCACAGTCCCATGTAAAACAGTCTGTTTTTCATGGGCTTATTTTCTGCCGCTACTACATGAGGGATAAGAGTGAGTTCTAATTGATTTCACTAAGTTTGCAAAAGTGTGTATGTGCATGTGTGTATGTGCGTGCACACATGCAGAAAAAGTACAGTTTGACGTCAAGAAGCAGGAAACTCTAGCTGTCTGGGTGGACCACAGAGCAAGTGGCTATATAATTAGGTTTACATGCAAATATGTGGCAGGTTATGTGGGAAGTTGAACCATTAAACTATAGTCAGGACCAGATGCTCTATATTTAACTCATGATCCATTTTCAGCTTTAACACTATAATCAGATAATTGTCAGAAATGTGAGTGACGCAGGACAGTGAGAGAGAGTGAGAGAGAGAAGGGAGAACCACAAACAGGCCTTGTGTTTGTGTCTGTCATTGACATTGCAAGAGAGTCAATGACAAGAGAGTGAACAACAGCCCACCAGATACTTCCTAGTTTTTAAATCAAACATCCATCCATCCATTGTCAACCGCTTATCCGAAATCGGGTCGCGGGGGAACTGGAGCCTATCTTCGTTCTCATTGGGCGAAAGGCGGGGTACACTCTATATAGGTCACCAGTCTATCACAGGGCAGAGCAGTTAGGGGAACAGTGTCTTGCTCAAGGACACCTTGACACGCTTCTCTGCAGGACCGAGGATTGAACCAGTAACCTTCCGATCGCCAGGCGACCGCTCTACCAACTGAGCCATGCCGCCCTAAATCAAACATTCCTATTGAAAAATAGGCTTTATAAAACAGGCTGTTTTTTTATAGTGTTTGAATTTGCTGATGGTCATGGTTAGTCCAGTACCTATTTATCGTGGCACAACATGAAACCTCTCTTCTCAAATCTCTATTGTGAGGATATAAATAATCCCAGGCTCACTAGGGTCAATTTTAAGGACTACTTGTTTGTGAAACAGCATCTCTTGGTTCAATACATGTTTTAAAAACTGTGATATAAAAAAGGGCAAAAGCCACATTAACAAAGCAGCCACTCACTTAAGTGAGTGTGGGTTGTCAGTAGACAATTCATATGAACTGTGGTGTAACTTCAACATGTCACAACATGTTACGTCAAGGTGTCTTGATACAGGCTCAGTAATCCAGTTAACGGAATCAGAAAAAGAGGTGAATCCGTTAAAATGGATCAGAAGTTTATTTAGAAACATTACATCACTCCAATGGGTGACGTCTTCAGTCTGAGAAGAATACTACCATACCCTCCCCTTTATAAACCCTACGCACTTGTTGTGCGTCGGTCTGGATAAGAGAGTCTGCTAAATGCCTGTAATGTAATGTAATGTAATAAACAGTGCATCAATGCCACACCACAATAGGCTGGGCTCATATGCAAGCTGGGTCATCAACTGCACATTCAGTGGCAATGAGCACCATTCACAAAGGATTGAGGAATACTTGCATTCACAGCATTGTAAGATGATGACAGATGTACTCTCAGGCCACCACTCCAATTCAACGATGGTCATTCCCTCACGACATAAATGGCCTCTTTAACCCCCCTTTCAAATCAGCGTTCCTCCCCATCAAGGATGTGAATATCATCATCATTGAATGAGTGTCCACTAGCCTGTAGATGGGTGTAGACTACAGATTCCTGGCCTGACGTGTTGGCTTTCCTATGTTGTGTCATCCTCTTAGCCAGTGTCTTGCCACTGTCAAGAGTTACTGCTCAAGTGTGAAGACAGAGCATGATATGTGTCTTTTACAAGTGATGTCTAAATTCTAATGGCTTTACTACAAATGTGACCGTCTCTTTTGGTTCTATATATGGTCTTAAAGAAAGAAAGAAGAAAGGATTCCCTTATCAGTCCCGCAAGGGGAAATATTGATTTCTCTGCATTTTTCACCCAACCTATTGTATAGGAGCAGTGAGCTGCCAACATATGGCGCTCGGGGAGCAGTTAGGGGTTCAGTGTCTTGCTCAAGGACACCTCGACATGCTGTATGCAGAACCGGGGATCGAACCTGCAACCTTCCGATTGCCAGACGACCGCTCTACCCACTTAGCTATGCCGCCCACTACCTTTAAATCTGCATGTTTCATGATACTTTTTATGTTATTAACATTCCTTCACAGTCAGTATCTCTAAGATAAATCCCCTGTTGTTTACTGAACATGGGTTGTTTTGACTAATTTAGATACTAAAATATTGAGTTATAAATTCTGGTTAACAAATCTCAGGGTTCCTTGATAGGTCTATTTGCATAACATAACATATTTTACATGAGGGACATCTCACTGCAGAGTCTAAATGTTTAACTCGACAGACTATCAGCTTTTTTGTGGAGGTGGAAAAGCTATTTTTACTACTATAATGAAATCTATTTACAGTGTAGGTTTGAGGTTAGCTGCCTTACATAAGAGCTGACTATCTGGGGAGAAATGGTTGGAGATGGCAGAGAGGAGACAAGGCTGTGATTACTTCCCTGTTTCTATATTCATCCTATATGTGGCTTTTGGGTAAAGGGAATTGGCACCAGAGGAGGGGCAGAGGAGGAGAGGGGCATATGGGTGGAGAAATGGGAGAAGAGTCAGCAGAGGGCCTAACACGTAAAGTCTGAATTTAGGACTCCAAACCAGCCCACGACCCTCAGGAATACTTGGATGCTCTAGTTAATAGGCAAACACACTAAACTCCAATTGATGTACCAACTTTTCAAATTCCTGTCAGGGAGAGAATAGAGCTCGCTAATATCACACCCATGCATTGTCTATCATACACGCACATGAGCCCATAGATGAAATGCAAACAAAACATTCACATGAACACACAGACATGAAAACAAGCAAAAAAATCAACAATGTCTCTTTCAAGTGCTTCCGATATTTCTCTCATCAAAGCACACACCACCCAAACTCACACAAAATCATAGCCCCTCTTTCCTGAGACAGCAAAAAGAAAATGTGAATGGGACCAAAAACAGCCAGACTCATCACATCAGTTAGACCATTGAGCAATACATCAGATATTAATAAGTAGTTTCCACAGAAACAATTGAGACCTGTACTTATTTTGATAGGAGGGTGGGAGGAGAACCAGTATGAGTGTAGGGGGGCGTGTTTGTCGCTATTTTTATGTAAAAAGGGGGTACCTTATTTTGTCTTTTTATTTTTACAACAAATTCTATTCTTAAAATTAAACTTGTCTTCTTCATTTAACCCATCCTATTATATAGGAGTAGTGGGCATCTGGGGCACCTGTGGATCAACTCCAGTTATTTTTCCTATTGCCTTTGTCAGGGGCACATGCTGGAGTATTAACCCTAACATGCATGTTTTTGATGGTGGGAGGACACTGGAGCACCTGGAGGAAAACCGTACTAACACTGGGATCACAGAAAGAGGCGAATCCGTTCAAATGAATCAGAAGTTTAATCAGAAATGTTTCATCACTCAAACAGGTGACATCTTCAGTCTGGCTAATACTGATACTAACACTGGGAGAAAATGCAAACTCCACACAGAAAGGACCTGGGACAGGATTTGAACCCCAGACCTTCTTGCTGTGAGGCAACAGTATTAACCACTGGTCAAATGTGCTACAAATCTAGCCATTGAAGAATTTATCAGAAGCCAAATAGATTACTTGCTGTAACTTCACTAGGTAAAGGCGAGAGGCTATATAAACACAAAGGTTCTCTCATCCAGAGTTTCAAGACCTTTGTTGAAATGTGGCTTCAACCTTTCTTCAAAAGCTTTTGTAATCATGGTAACACAATGCAGGGTGTAACATGTGCACCAATCTGAACTTTTAAATGATGATTTTTTTTCACATCCATCCCATAATTAGCAAACATATACACACAGTGACAGTTAAGCAATATTCTAATCTCTAAGTGACCTCACTTCCAATCATGCTGAACAAATAGGAACCTGCAAAATTATTGGAAGGGAATTTATACATCCTCACCGAAGAACCATCATCTTACCATGGTGAAGAGGTTTGTCTGTCCCTATGAATCTTAGAGCTGTGTTGTCTGGAGCCTAGCGGTCCTTGTACTGTTGCCCATGACAAATTGATCAAAGGTGAGCGACCAGACTAAAAATGGTTCAATGAAACATCAGGAAAAAGGTGATAAAACCCATCATTCCACCATCAATAGAGAGAATCGCTGAGGCTAGTTCTACAACTAGACAGGTAGCAGTTAAGACAAGAGGGCCTCAATATAGTGGCTGAGTGCCACTATATGGGAGTGTACCCATGTGGATGAGAGGGTCGCCTCCATACACCGTGGGGGGGTTTTCACTGTTGTCTGTGCCTATGCACCAAATAGTACTTCAGAGTATTCTGGCTTCTTGAAGACCCTGAATGGAGTCCTGATTGGGGCTCCTCTAGGGGATGTTGTCATTTTTCTAGGAGTTTTCAATGCATATGTGGGCAATGATGGACACAATAGGAGGGGTGTGATTCGGAGTGACAGCCTCCGCAATCTTAACCCGAGTGGTACTTTATTGTTGGACTTCTGGATCATGGATTGTCTATAATGAACACCATGTTCGAAGATAAGTTTGCACATAAATGTAGGTGGTATCAGAGCACCTTGAGTCATAGGTCAATGATCGATTTTGTTATCATATCTGATTTAAGGCCAATTATCTTGGACACTCAGATGAAGAGAGAAGCAGAGCTGAAGCTGTCAACTGATCATCATCTGGTGGCAAGTTGGGTCAAGTGTAGGGGATGCCTCGGGACAGACCCGATAAGCCCAAATATATAGTGGTGGTAAACTGGGAACGCTTGGGGGAGGCTTCTGTCTGGGAGACCTTCAACTCCCACCTCCAACAGAGCTTTTCTTGCATCCCTGTGGAGGTTGGGAACATTGAACCAGAATGGACAATATTCAAAGCTTCCATTGCTGAAGCTGTGCCTGTGGTCTCAAAGTCCCTCAAGGGGCGGTAATCCATGAAAACCCTGGTGGAAACCAGAGGTTAGGAAAGCCATCAGACTGAAGGATGACTCTGGGAGACTCCAGAGAAAGACGTAAGGTACAAACAGGCCCAAGGAACAGTAGCGTCAGCCATGAAAGAGGCAAAGCAGTGGGTGTGGGAGGAGCTTCGAAAACCCATGGAGAAGGACTTTAAGTCGGCACCAAAGCACTTCTGGAAAACCGTCCGGCATCTCAGATCGGGAACCATCCAAGCTGTTTATAGTAAGGATGGGATGCTGTTGAGCTCAACTGAGGAGGCAAACTGACAATGGATAGAGCACTTTGAGGAACTCCTGGACCTGGCTAACCCGCCCTCTGGGATAAAGGAAGAGTTGAAGGATGAAGGGGAAATCATCATCAATTTCACTGGAGGAAGTCACTGGACCTCTCCGAGGAACTATCATCTTATCGTGGTGGACAGGTTTGAGTGTCTCTATGATCCTGAGAGCTACGTTGTCTGGAGCCTTTTGCTCCTGTTAGGGTCTCCCATCGCAAATTGGTCTCTGGTGAAGGACCGAACTAAGAATGGTTCAAGAAAACCCCACGAAGATCCAAAAAGAAGTAATGTTACCCTGCCCGGATGAAGCCCGGGGCCCTTGTCTGGAGCCAGGCCAGAAAAGGAGGGCCGTCAGCGAGCGCCTGGTGGCCGAGTTTACCATGGAGCCCGACCGGGCTCAGCCCGAAAAAACAACGTGGACACTTCTCCATCCTATACCCCAACCACCTACAGGAAGAACCAGTGGGGTCGGGCGCACTGCCAGACAGGTAGTAGTGAAGGAAAATGGTCTCAGCGGACCAGAACCAAGCAACAGAAGCTAGCATTAAGAACCTGGAATGTCCCCTCCTTGGGGGGTAGGGAGCCAGAGCTCGTGCCGGAGGTGGAATCGTACCAACCAGATCTGGTGGGGCTCACCTCTACTCACAGCATCGGATTTGGATCCAAGGTCTTAGATAGGAGTTGGACTTTATACTACTCAGGAGTTGCCCAAGGTGAGATACTCACAAGTCCCCAGCTGAGGGCCACTATATTGGAATTTAACCCTGTGGATGAGTGTCATTTCCCTAAGCTTTAGGATTATGGGAGGAAAAACTCTGACTGTAGTCTGTGCCTATGCACCAAACAGTACATGAGAGTATTCAACCTTTTTGGAGACCATGGATGGAGTCCTGAATGGAGCTCCTGTGGGGGACTCTGTCATTTTACTGGGAGACTTCAATGAACATGTAGGTAATGATGGAGACACTTGGAGGGGTTTGATTGGGAAGAATGGCCTCCCTGATTTGACCCCAAGTGGTGCTTTATTGTTGGATTTTTTTGACAGTCATGGATTGTCCGTAACAAACACCATGTTTGAACATAAGGATGCTCATAAGTGTACATGGTACCAGAGCACCTTAGGGCAAAAATCGATGATAGATTTTGTAATTGTATCATATGATTTAATGCCACTTATTTTGGACACTCGGGTGAAGAGAGGAGCAGAGCTCTCAACTGACCACCATCTAGTGGCGAGTTGGGTCAGGTGGAGAGGGAAGCCTCCGGAGAGACCTGGTAAACCCAAACAAATAGGGTGGGTGAACTGGGAACGCTTGGAGGAGGACTCTGTCAAGAAGACCTTCAACTCCCACCTAGAGCAGAGCTTTTCTGGCATCCCTGTAGAGATTGGGGACATTGAACCAGAGTGGGTTATGTTCGAAGCTTCCATCACCGAAGCTGCAACTGTGAGTTGTGGTCTCAAGGTCATAGGTGCCTCAAGGGGTAGTAACCCCAGAACACCCTGGTGGACACCAGCAGTTAGGGAAGCTGTCCGACTGAAGAAGGAGCCCTTCTGAGATAACTCATCCCCGGAGACTCCAGAGACAGTTGCAAGGTACAAACAGGCCAGAAGGACGGCAGTCTTAGTAGTGTAAGAGGCAAAGCAGCGAGTGTGTGGGTAGCTGGGGAAGCCATGGAGAAAGAGTTTAGGTCAGCACCAAAGCGCTTCTAGAAAACCGTCCGGCACCTCAGGAGGGGAAAACGGGGAACCGTCCAAGCTGTTTATAGTAAGGATGGGACGCTGTTGAGCTCAACTGAGGAGGTAATGGGACAATGGAAGGAACACTTTGAGGAACTCCTGAACCCAACTAACCCACCTTTTAGGATAGAGACAGACCTGGAGGATGAAGTAGTCATAAAATTCCATGGTGGAAAAGCCCCAGGGATTGATTAGATCCGTCCAGAAATGCTGAAGCCTTTGGATGGTGAGGAACTGTCATGGATGACACATACCTTCAGCATCACGTGGAACTTTGGGACAGTGCCTAAAGAGTGGCAGACAGGGGTGGTGGTCCCAGTGTTCAGAAAGGGGGATCTGAGGGTGTGTGCTAATTACAGAGGCATCACATTTCTTAGCCTCCCTGGAAAGGTCTACTCTAAGGTGCTGGAAAGGAGGGTCTGGCCAAAAGTCGTACCACAGATTGAGGAGGAACAATGTGGATTCCGTCCTGGTCGTGGAACAACAGACCAGCTCTTTACACTTGCAAGGATCCTGGAGGGGGCCTGGGAGTATGGCAAGCTCCAATCCCTCTATGCCCAAAGCATGTGCTATGTCCGAGTTCTAGGTAGTAAGTCAGACTCTTTCCCAGTAGGGGTTGGTCTCCGCCAGGGTATCTTCTTATCACCTATCTTGTTTGTGATCTTTATGGACAGGATCTCCAGGCATAGCCATGGAAGAGAGGGTTTGCAATTCGGTTAAATCACATTAAATCACTGCTTTTTACAGATAATGTGGTTCTGTTGACATCCTCGGTCTCTGACCTCCAACATTCACTAGATCGGTTTGCAGCTGAGTGTGAAGTAGCTGGAATGAGGCTGTTCCTCTAAATCTGAGACCATGGTTCTAAGCGGGACACCAGAGGTTTGTGCAATCCGAGTAGGGAATGAGTCCTTACCCCAAGTGAGGGAGTTCAGGTATCTCAGGGTCTTGTTCTTAAGTGAGGGGAGAATGGAGCAAGAGTTGGACCGGAGAATTGGAGCTGCTGGAGCAGTATTGCGCTCCCTTTACCAAACCATCGTTACCAAGAGAGAGCTGAGCCAGAAGGCAAAGCTTTCGATCTACCGGTCAATGTTTGTGCCCACTCTCTCCTATGGCCATGAAAGCTGGATCATGGCAGAAAGAACAAGATCATAGATACAAGCAGCTGAGATGAGGTTTCTTAGGAGGGTGTCTGGCGTCTCCCTTAGAGATAGGGTGAGAAGCTCAGACACACGTGAGGGACTCGGAGTAGAGCCGCTGGTCCTACAAATAGAAAGGAGCCAGTTGAGGTGGTTTGGGCATCTAGTAAGGATGCCACCTGATCGCCTCCCAAAAGAGGTCTTTCAGGCACTTCCAGCTGGGAGAAAGCCACAGGGTAGAACGAGGACCAGATGGAGGGATTATATCTCCACACTGGCCTGGGAACGCTTTGAGATCCCCCAAACAGAGCTAGTGGATGATGTTGCAAGGGAAAGGAAAGCTTGCGGAAATCAGCTACCACCTCGACCCGGCACCGGATAAGCGGTTGACGATGGATGGATGGATGGAAGTCACTGGAGTAGTCAAAAATCTCCACAGTGGCAAACCCCCAGGGATTGGTGAAATCTATCCAGTAATGCTCAAGGATTTCGGTGTTGAAGGGCTGTCATGGCATGACATATCTCTTCAATATCGCGTAGAATTCTGGGGTAGTGCCTAAGGAGTGGAAGATGTGGCAGAAGGTCCCAGTGTTCAAAAGGGGAGACCAGAGGGTGTGTGCCAATTACAGAGGCATCACATCACTCAGCCTCTCCTGGGAAAGTCTACTCTAAGGCGCTGGAAAGGAGACTGGCTGATAGCCAAACCACAGATTGAAGAGGAACAATGTAGATTTCATACTAGTCATGGAAAAACAGACCAGCTCTTTACACTCACAATGATTCTGGTGGGGGCCTGGGAGTATACCCATCTGGTCAACATGTGTTTAGTAGATCCGGAGAAGGGATATGATCAGGTTCCCTGCCAGATATTGTGGGAGGTGCTGTGGGAGTATGGGGTGAGGGGATCACTACTCAAGGTCACCCAATCTCTTTATGCCCAAAGTGAGAACTATGTCCAGGTATTGGTAGCAATTTTGACTCGTCCCCGATGGGGATGGGGCTGCACTTTGTCACCTTTCCTGTTTTGACATTCATAGACAGAATCTCAAGGGGTAGAGTGGGTTTGCAGTTTGGTGGACTAAGGATTACACCACTGCTGCTTGAAGATGATGTGATTCTGATGGCATCATCAGTCTGTGACCTTCAGCACTCACTGGATCGGTTCATAGCTGAGTGGGAAGCAGTTGGGATGAGAATCAGTACCTCTAAAATCCAAAACCATTGGATTTATCGGAAACCGGAAGATTGCCCAATTTGAGTTGGGAATGAGTTCTTACCCCAAGTGAGAAAGTTCAAGTATCTTGGGGTCTCATTCTTAAGTGAAGGGTAGAGGGAGCATGAGTAGGACAGGAGAATTGGAGCTGCTGAAGTGGTAATGCGTTCTCTGTTCAAAACCATTGTTACCAAGAGAGAGCTGAGCCAGAAGGCAAAGTTCTAGATTTATGTCAATGTTTGTTCCTATTGTCACTTTTGGCCATGAATTTTTGGTCATGATCAAAAGAACAAGATCATGGATATAAACACACATACACACACACAAACAGGATTTGTATTCCGGCCGTTTTCCCCGCTAGCGGGGGTTGACCGGTCCATGGATTCGTCTCCTCCAAGTCATTGACTCTCCATGAATTTTGTTGTGGAGCGAAGTTTTATGACCGGAAGCCCTTCCTGACGCCAACCCTTTTAGTCGCCTCTTACGACACGCAGGGATACGGTGGATGAATTCTGACCCCCATCCACAGAGGG
>OMLC01090468.1:0-14936 GCA_900302585.1 Regalecus glesne | reverse complement strand
ATCTTAAAATCAAGATTGAAGCACACAGGCAGCCAATGGTTAAAGGCCAGTATGGGGGTAATATGGTTTCTCTACCAGGTTCATGTCAGGAGCCTGGGTTTTGCAGTCTGGACCAGTAGCAGGGAGGACAGGGTAGACTGAATAAACTCGAAATACAGTGAGTTACAACAGTCTAAGCATGAGGATACTACAGTGTGGATAAATATCATCAAAATCTTTAGAATATATAAGATAAGATAAGATAAGATAAGATAAGATAAGATAAGATAAGATAAGATAAGATAAGATAAGATAAGATAAGATAAGATAAGATAAGATAAGATAATGGTGGCTTAGCTCCGTCGTCTGGTAGTCAGGAGGTTACAGGATCGATCCCTGGTCCTGCATATAGCATGTCAAGGTGTCCTTGAGCAAGACACTGAACCCCTAACTCCTCACTTGATGTATATTGCTCTGGGTAAGAGTGTCTACTAAATACCAGTAATATATTAAGATAAGGTATTCCTTTATTAGTCCCACAGAGGGAAATTTATAGATTTACAGCAGCAAAGTGGAAAGCACAATCAGCGAGACCTAAAACCTAAGGCATAATATATAGCAGCTATTTAAACAGGAGGAATTATGAACGTATATACAGTATGAACAGAAAAAAAGACTCAGAAGTTAATTAAATGGTATGTAATTCAATTGTTCATCTTGTGAATTGGGTCTATTGGGGGAGCAGTGGTGATTATAGAGTCTGACAGCTGCAGGAAGGAAAGGGTTGTGAAAACGCTCCTTCATACACATTGGATGCAATAACCTGTCACTGAAGGTGCTCCAGTGCAGCAATGTAGTCAGTCCTGCATGGGGTAAGAAACATTGTCCATCATGGATGACAGCTTAGCCATAATCCTCCTTTCTCCCACTACCTCCACAGTGTTGAGGGGGCATCCCAGGACTGAGCTAGGTCTCTTGACCAGTTTAATAAGCCTTTTCTTCTCTGCAGCTGAGATGCTGCTGCCCCTAAAAACTACTCCCTACATCGGTGTCAGAGGGGAGTGTATGCATCTACGAAAATCCACCATTTCTTTGGTTTTAGCCACATTGATCCGGAGGCGGTTCTGCTGGCACCAGTCCTCAAGGTCCTGAATTAGCTTTCTGTACTCTGTCATCCTCATCTATGATGAGGCAAATGATAGCAGAGTCATCAGAGAACTTCTGTAGGTGGCTGGTGGGTGAGTTATAAGAGATGTCTGCAGTGTAGAGCATGAAGAGCCATGGAGCCAGGACCATTTCCTATGGGGCCCCCACACTACAAACAACCATGTCTGGTAAGCAGTCCAGTGTCCTCACATACCGTGGGTGGTTGGTGAGGTAGTCCAGAATACAGGTTGTGAGGTGATGGTCCATCCCTGTATGCTCCAGCTTGTCCCCAGAAGCACAGGCTGTATGGTGTTAAAAGCACTGGAGAAATCAAATAACATGCCCTCACAGTGCTCCCAGGCTTCTCCTGGTGAGAAAGACCTAGGTGTTGGAGGAAGATGACAGCATCATCCACTCCTATGCCAGCTTGATAGAAGAATTGGAGTGGGTCCATCACTGGGCTCACCAGGGGGCGGAGATGACCAAGGACAACCCGTTGCAGGATCTTCATCATATGTGTTGTTAGTGCCACCGGCCTGTAGCTGTTGAGGTCCTTAGGGTGTGTAGTCTTGGGCACTGGTACAACGCAGGATGTTTTCCATAACAGTGACACTCTCCCCAACTTCAGGCTCAGGCTGAACATGTATTCCAAAGGCCTGCATAGCTGGTCTGCACAGGACTTCAGGAGCCTGGAGCTGAGGCCATGTGGAGCCTTCCCTGCCTTGATCCTCCTGAGCTGATGCCTCACCTGGAGGGTTGTGAGAGACAAGTTTGGAGCAGCGTTGTGTGCTGGCGGGTGTCAACTGTGATAAACCTTGATAAAAAGGGTGGCAGGGCCTTTTCTTTTCAGGCCCCATTCTTGTGGAATAACCTGCCCGCATCGACATCAGCCAATCACATGGTCTTGATTCCTTAAAATCTCAACTTAAGACTCATCTTTTTACCTTATCTTACCAGTAGTGATTTTACATTATGTCATTCATAACCTGTACTGCATGGCGAGTGGGTTTCGGTCTCAATTAGTTTTTCCAAGCACTGTTCTCTCCCGACAACATCATCTCGTAGAGCATTTGGTATTGACTAATGCAATTTTTGCTCTCATCTAGTTTCTCTTAATGAATTAATGTCCCTGAATGTTTCCTTTTTTCTAATGTTCTCTGTATGTGACCTTGGGACCCGGGAGATGTGTAATCGGTAGCAGCATGGTGCTCCAGACTCTGATGCTGGACTGATTTGTCTACTACTATTCCCACCTCTTTAAAAATCATCCTACATTGGTCCATTTTTCCACATTAGACACATGATGAACCTTGGCCCGGTAGCTTGATCTGGCGTGTTTGCGTTTTAGATGTTCATAGATCTACCTTCACTACAAAGGAGGTTATCATTATTATTACTGTTTAACCTTTTGTGATTCAATTATAATTATGTTATCCTAATCATGTTGTACGCTGTGAATTGTGTCTATTGTGCGTACACATCATCCATTGCATGGTTGTCTGTCTTGGGAGAGAGATCCCTCCTCTGTTGCGCTTCCTGGGGTATCTTCCTACTTTCTACCTATTCAAGTGATTTCTAAGGGAGATGTTTTTCATCATGTGTGAGGATATAAGGACAGCATGCTGTATTAATGTAAAGTCCACTGCGGGAAATTGTTCATTTGTAATAATAGGCTATACAAATAAAAATGACTTGACTTGACCTGACAAGTTCAAAGAATAATTGAAGAAAGAAGAATTGGAGGGCAGTTTACTATCAGACCCTGCTAACACCAGCATTTCATCAAACTCTGTTTCAACATGGAGTTCTGTTTCCGGCTGAGGAAGTGACTGCTGGGCTGCTTCCTCCTGGCAGGCTTCCAAAAATTAGCCAATCAGAGGAAAGCAATGGGGGTTGAGGGAGAGGGGGTTGTTAAAAAGACAGCAAAACCACC
The DNA here is from genome assembly GCA_900302585.1 of Regalecus glesne. Classification (NCBI taxonomy): domain Eukaryota; kingdom Metazoa; phylum Chordata; class Actinopteri; order Lampriformes; family Regalecidae; genus Regalecus; species Regalecus glesne. The sequence goes on along the minus strand of OMLC01090468.1, from coordinate 11,878 downwards.
TAAAAGGCAATTTGTTTTAGACGGAGGAGGAACCCAGGGACTGCATAAAGGGCAAGTAGTTAAGCATAAATAAGGATTTTTAAAAAAAACTGTGAATAATACAAAGCTCTTCTAGTGGACTTCAAGCATAAAAATCTTGAAATGGATTAAGCATGATATTGTCACTTTGATTTAATGTGTTGTGAAGCAAGCTTCTTCATCTAAATACCTATCTCTAGAGCTTGTACTTGAGGGTCAAACAGGTACATGTCACCGTATGTATGTCGCATGTTCACAAATATTAATGATATATGTGCCATGTAGGGGTGATGACAACAGAATGAGATTGTAATGTTATCACCACCTCTTGCTTGGTCAAAACAAAGATGCTTCTTCGACTGCACTTTCCTGACATGGCAGCATCTGCTTAATGTTAGAACATTCCCGAAGAGCACGTTATTGAAACCACTGAGATCTAAAATGAAAGGTGGGAGGGCCATGTGAATTGGGCCAGAAGCAAAATTATTTCTGACAGTATCTTTGCACAAGCAAGCAGTCTTTGTCAGACGTTTTTTTTTCAATGTTCTTCTATTTTCCAAAATGCAGGATAAACTGCTGCTCCATGTTAATGGACATAGATACACACTAAGCATTTTGTTTAAGCTCTCAGTCCAAAGATACGAGATTTAAGCTTTGTTTTTCTCCCTCCCTCTCTCTCTTTCACCCTCTGACCTCGATGTGATTTCACCACATTTTCCCAGCAACTGACCGGTATTTTTCACAGTCATGACTAAGGGTGGAAACATGTTGCCCTTGAAGGATGGTGTATTTTCTTAAGTGTGGAGCACTTAACTTACTGTGTATAATTGCCCTGAAATTGAGGGTAATCACCAAGTTCACGGCGTATAAATGCATTGCTCATTACCAGCATGAACATACCTGAGAGACATTGGTGACTCTTTATGAGTTTTCCAGCGCATCTAAATTTCATCTCAGAACTGCTACAATAATAATAATGATTATTGTTATTATTACGGAAGCGTCCCATAATTTGAGACTAAAAGACTTGTTCATTGAACTGATACAGAACGTGCACTGTTCCATTTTGGGGGAAAAAAAAGGATTTGGGGTAAATCTATGGAAAATAAATATAACAGGTTAGAATGTCTTGATACATGCTCAACAATCCAGGTAAGGCAATTACAAAAAAAAGATGATTCAGTTCAACTGGATGAGAAATTTATTTAGAAAGGTCTTATCACTCAAACAGGGTACATCTTCAGTCTGAGCTGACTGCAAGGATCCAGATCCTTATTTACGATACAAGCAAGCAACAGAGCAATAGCCTGGTTGAGTACTATTCACAGAGGATTGGGGAATATTTGCAAACACACTATTGTAGGAGGATGACAGATGTACTCTCAGGCCCCCACTCCTGTTGAGCAGGGGTGGGGGCCTGAGAATCCAACTGAAGAAGGTCTTCTGGGATAAGTTATCCTGGGAGACCCCAGAGACATTTGCAAGACACGAACAGGCCCCTAAGGACAGAAACCTCAGGCAAAGCAGCGAGTGTGGGAGGAGTTTGGAGAAGCCATAGAGAAGGACTTTAAGTCAGCACCAAAGCGCTTCTGGAAGACCATCGGGCACCTCAGGAGGGGAAAACAGGGAACTATCCAAGCTGTTTATAGTAAGGATGGGACGCTGTTGAGCTCAACTGAGGAGGTAATAGGACAATTGAAGGAGCACTTAGAGGAACTCCTGAACTTGACTAGCCTACCCTCTAGGATAGAGACAGAGCTGGAGGATGATGGAGGATCAACATCAATTTCCCTTGAGGACGTCACTGAGGTAGTAAAAAAACTCCACAGTGGTAAAGCCTCAGGGATTGATGAGATCCGTCTGGAGATGCTGAAGGCTTTGGGTGTTGAGGGACTGTCATGGATGACACGTCTCTTCAACATCATGTGGAATTCTGAGGTGGTGCTAAGGGAGTGGCAGACAGGGGTGGTGGTCTCAGTGTTCAAAAAGTGGAACCAGGGGGTGTGTGTCAATTAAAGAGGCATCACATTACTCAGCCTCCCTGGGAAAGTCTACTCTAAGGTGCTGGAGAGGAGGGTCCGGCCAATAATCAAACCACAGATTGAAGAGAAACAATGTGGATTCTATCTTGGTTGTGGAACAACTGACCAGCTCTTTACGCTTTCAAGAATCCCGCAGGGGGCCTGGGACTATGCCCATCCAGTCTACATGTATTTTGCAGATCTGGAGAAGGCTTATGATCAGGTCCTCCAGGAGTATGGGGTGAGGCAGTCTCCACTTAGGATCATCCAATCTCTGTATGCTCAAAGCGAAAGCTGTGTCTTGGTTCTCGGTAGTAAATCGTATTTGTTCCCAGTGGGAGTTTGGCATCTGCCAGACCTGCACCCTTTCACCTATCATGTTCGTGATAGGCTAAGGATTCCTTCACTGCTTGTTGCAGATGATATGGTTCTGATGATATCAATAGTCTTTGACCTTCTAACTAACCCGATCAGTTTGCGGATAATTGTACGCAGTAGGAATGTGGATCAGCACCTCTAAATCTGAGACTATGGTTCTCAGCAGGAAGCCAGTAGATTGCCCATTCTGAGTAGGGAATGAGTCCTTACCCCAAGTGAGGGAGTTCAATTATCTTGAGGTCTTGTTTTCAAGTGAGAGGAAAATGGAATAAAACTAAATGGATTTTTTTATCAGTCCCCCAAGAGAAAATGTGGAATTCTCTGCAGTTTTAACCCGTCCTATTGTATAGGAGCAGTGAGCTGGTAACATAAAGCATTTGGGGAGCAGTTAGGAGCTCAGTGTCTTGCTCAAGGACACCTTGACATACTTTCTACAGGACCAAGGATCGATCCTGTAAGCTTCCGAGTGCCAGAGAATCGCTCTACCCACTGAGCCGCCCACTGTGTTTTGTAGATCTAGAGAAGGCTTATGGCCGGGTCCTCCAGGGTATATTGTGGGAGATGCTGCAGGAGTATGGAAAGAGGGGGTATCCGTGAGTTGGTCCAGAGAATAGGAGCTACTGGAGCGGTGTTGCACTCATTTTACCAAACTGTTGTAACCTACAAAGAGCTGCATTAGCAGGCAAAGCTTTTCATATACCAGGTAATGATCATTCTTACTCTCATTGATGTCCACAAAAGTTTGGTCATGACTGAAAGAAAGTGGTTGTAGAAACAAGCACCTGAAAGGGTTTTCTCAGGAGGGTGACTAGCATCTCCCCTAGAGATACCGTGAGAAGTTCCGTCATTCAAGGTGTCTGAAGGAGCGTTTCCTTAGGTCTTTTCTTCCTGCAGCTGTCGGACTCTTTAATCAGTACTGCTCCCCTAATAGAACAGCCCTAAAACATGTACTGCAATAACTAACTACAATATACTGGATAATTAACAATGAGTGCAATCTGTCTTATCTGTCCATACATATAATATAGTGTACATATTTCTCACCTGTTGAATTTGTCTATGCTACACGTCATTTCTAGATGTGATGTCTCTCTTACTGTGCTTTACACTGGCTGCTGTAACACCGCAATTTCCCCCAGTGGGACTAATAAAGGAATATCTCTCTCTCCTTTCTCTCTCTCATCCATGAGAGACTCAGAGTTGAACCACTTCACCCTCACATTGAAAGTCGCATTTGCTTTGGTTTTAGTTTGTTTGTTTATTTTAACTGGTTTTTACTGGTTTATTGGGCCACATAACTCAGGCCGATGGAATTTGTAATCTGCATTTAACCCATCCTATTGTATAAGAGCATTGAGCAGCCACCATGTGATGCAGCTAGAAGTTCAGTGTCTTGGACCCTTCGACATGTTTTCTACAGGACCAGGGAGCAATTCTGCAACCTTCTGATTGCCATATGACCACTCTACTTACTGAGCTTCGCCACCGTCAAGGCGTCTTGTATGGATACCACCTGGTCGCCGCCCTATTGAGGTGTTCCAGGCACGTCCAGCTAGATGGAGACCAGGGGACAGGGACAGGGACCAGATGGAGGGATTATATCTTCACACTGGCCTGGCAATGCTTTGAGATCCCCGCCAGAGCTGGTTTATTCGGTAAGGGAAAGGAAAGCTTGGGGTCTCAAGCTGAAATGTCCTACCTCTGTGACCAGGCTCCGCATAAACAGGTGACGATGGATGAATGACTGCATGGATGGTCCATGAATAGTGAAATAAAATGAAAAATTGGCCAATATTCAGATGGAGAACTTTGTTCGATTCAATATTGCTCTGCAGCTGCTCAAAATGTTTGGTCATGTATCATCATAACTTTAGCAAGTCGTCTTGTCAATATCAGCTTTGTGTGATGCACCTTTCATTGTGTGATGATTTGGACTGTCCCTCATGTGGAGTCAAACAACGTCTTGTACATTTCTCCTCATAACTGCTTTACTGCACTTGATATTTTATTTATTCTAGTAAGTTCTGGCCATTATAATTAAGTTTTTGCCTCACGTTTCATTTACTGACAAGGAATCCTGTTCAAAACAGGAGTATTTTATTGAAATCTGTGATTATTCATTCTGATCCATTATTATGACACACCAACTAAGGCACCAAACTAGTTAGGTTACTTCTATATGTCTACCTATTTCAATTGAGGTTTTCCAAACTGAAAGGGGTTAAATACATTTGTAAACAACATATTCCGCTTTTAATCCATCCATCCATTATCAAGCACTTATCCAAAGTCAGGTCATGAAGTCATACTGGAGCCTATCCCAGCATTCATAGAGTGAAAGGCGAGGAAACATCCTGGACAGGTTGCCATTCCATCACACGGCTTGGGCTGTTGGGTTTTCAGTGTCTTGATCAAGGATATCCCAAAGAGGTGAATCTGTTCAGCTGGATCAGAAGTTCATTTCAGAAACGTTTCGTCACTCACCAGGTGACTTCTTCAGTCTAAGCTGAAGGCAAACATCCCCCTCCTTATAAACAGTACCGTGATGCCACACAACAATAGGTTGGTTTCACATGCAAGTTGGGTGATCAACTGCACATTCAGTGACAATGGGCACCATTCACAGAGGATTGGGGAATGTTCGCGATCACGGCATTGTAAGACGCCGATAGGTGTACTCTCAGGCCACCGCCCCTATTCAAAGACGGTCGTTCCCTCTTCACGTAAATGGCCTCCTTCACCCCCCTCTCAAACCAGCGTTCCTCCCTATCAAGGATGTGAACATCATCATCCTTGAATGAGTGGCCGCTAGCCTGTAGGTGGGTGTAGACCACAGAGTCCTGACCCGATGTGATGGCTCTCCTATGCTGCGCCATCCTCTTAGCCATCCTCTTCATCTTGGATGTCTGCGATATCGTAAACCTAAATCAAAAGTGAAAATGATCACTGGCATAGGGTGACATTTTCCTGTACTGCGTGTAGCAACATATTGGCATAAGCAGCCCTGGCTGTCATAAGACATTACCAAATTCAATATGGTTTCGATTATAGCTTTTGAAAGTCCAAAAGGTTTATGTAAACTCCTAAGTAAAAGAGCCATGTGATCATTTTGTCTTACTCATCAATGCCATTGGTAGCAGATGCTATGTGCTCGTAGACTTTGTGGCTTGCTGTATAGAGGAATGAATTTAGTGAACACTTCAAACTGTGTTCCCATCTCAAATCCCTTGACATTAGGGGACCAGCTTGCAAAATACGAAAAGACAGAAAAGGCGTGATCGCTACTTCTCATCACAAAAAGTAATTTTATTACGACCAGAATAAAATAAGAGAGCACGCCGTACATAATGACCGATTTGCAAAATCTAAATATGAATAATTCAATTTGGAACCACAGTTGAATTATTGCTGCGCTTATCGCAAGATGAAGCACCACACATCCGTGCAAATACAAAACATTGCTGCTTAATCTCTTGGGCACAACGAACTAGACCTACAGTGAGAACATATTTAAAACCTGCTAAACCTCTTAACCTGCTTGGGGTCCAAAAAAGGCTGGCTTACCCAGAAGACTTCAACAAAGACTCCAACCAACTCCAGTTCTTTTTCCTAGGGCCTTGCTCAGGGGTATTAACCCAAACATGCCTGTCTTTTTTTAAACTTTTAATTATTATTATTTTTCATGCATGTCTTTTTAATGATGGGAGGAAACTGGAGTACCCAGAGGAAACCAACACAGACACAGGGAGAACATGCAGACCCTACATAGAAAGGACCTAGGATGGGATTCAAACCAAGGACCTTCTTGATGTGAGGCAACAGTGTTAACCACTGTGCAACCGTGCCGCCCCTCTTATGTGTTACAAATGGTAGTGGATTCTTTATATGATACCTTGGGAGTTTGATTTAAATATTTATGAATGCAGAGCTGTCTCTGCATCCTTTTTTTTATCTGAGGCTTTTCCTGATCCAAATCAGGCGTTGTGGGATAGAGAATGAGATCTGTTATCGTCCTCCATGTCTGCCTTCCTTTGCTGTGTGGATGCAAAACCCTCAGACTGTGATTGGGATTTAGGGATATACAGATAAACTTAACTTTGCTAAACATGTAACAACCTCCAATAAAATAGGACCCCTCTCCCACCTATCCAATTTCACCCTTTAAAATAATCTATTCATAGAAATGTCAGTAATCTTTCCATTTTTCCTTCACTAAGGCTGCTAAGTTTTAGCCTTGTAGAGAGACTATGCTCCACTGGAGGATCGGCAATTAAAAAAACAACAACATCATGTCGTTTGCTTTTGCCAAAGATGTCCTTGAAGAAGAAACTGATTCCCTACCAGCTCCAGAAGCATTATTCTGTCCATGGTCCTGTGCCCTTTGACCTTCCTGAAGGAGGGCAAACAAAAAGAGCATCGCACTCATCTGATGAAAATACCATTCTCCAAAACTGACATGCAAACCTACTCATGCAAAGGTCAAATATACATGCATTCAAGTTAAAATCAGGGCATTGCAATTTGTTGTAAAATGTCAAGCTTTGCCGAAGATTTTATGCAGCCTGAGTTCACCCGTTATTGTATTCTGTCACTATGTTTTGCATAGAGCCTGACATATAATAATCTAGGCTATACTACTTGTCCAGTGATGCATCCTTTCAATTTCACCTGGAAATTCTGTGACATGAGTCTGTTGCCTGTTATGAACTGCTGTTTAATGAAGTCCCTGAAGATGGTGGTATAAACCTACTAGAGGTTTTAACTTGGCTCTGAATTTCTGGTTTTGCTTCATAAAATGATGAATCCTTGCTCTTTGACGATTATATTTGTATTATCACATTGTTTTACAGCTTCATCCTATTGCTACAAACTACCAGGCTACTAAGGGCACCTTATCGTGGGGGTATTTTTTCAATGAGTTGCCTCCTTAGGAATCAGTTGGGAAACCGTGAACTGATGTTGACTCTGTGCTCTCGATATGATTGCATTTTCTGGGTCAGTGCTAATAGCTGCATGAAGAAAGACAGCTCATTTGGGGGAAAGATTTTGAAGGTCTATCCATCTATCCATCCATCTATTGTCAACTGCTTGTCTCAAACCGGGTTGTGGAGGTTGCAGCTCTAGCAGGAGACCCCGATCTTCCCTTGTCCTGGTCACATTAACTAGCTTTGACTGGAGGATCCAGAAGTGATCCCAGGTCAATGTGGAGATATAATCTCTCCAGCTGGTCCTCAGTCTACCCTGGGGCCTCCTCCCAGCTGGACGTGCCTGGAACATCTCACAAGGGTGGCGACCAGGTGGCATCCTTACTAGATGCCTGAACCACCTCAACTGGCTCCTTTCTATGTAGAGGATCAGAATTTTGCAGGTGGTCTTTCAATCAAAGACACCTATTGGTAAACTAAATCTCTCAGTTTACTGCCAATAGAGCATATCCCATTTCTGCACCGTAACATGTCAATGGTAAATGGACTTGTCCTTATATAGCACTTCTCTAGTGTAGCAACCACTCAAAGCACTGCACGCTCTACCAGCTATCCCACAGCTCTGTGTAACCCCTCCCTGTCACATACAATCCCTTTTCATGAGTTTCTGGTGCATCATTTTGCAAGATACCAAGGTCACGACTGTTGCCCTTTTTATATTCGTTTCCATGTAATGTTGTTCATCCAGGAGTTGAAGCTTAGACTGCTGTTGTATTCATTGTGAGTCACTTTAAAAAGGAACAGCCTTCAGCTAAAGGCCAGAAACACGGACTGCAATCAGCATGTGTTGTCAGCTTCGCGTATGATTCATATTAAGTGTCTTGTTGTTTTCACCATCTCTCAAAAGCCCGGCCTCGTACAATGAGGATTATTAACAACATTACTAAATGTGTCAATTAAACTCTGCAACTGCTTCCCCATGAAAAGCCTCTCCTTAAGCCTGTGCTGATACCTGCTGAATATCAAGCTGGACCAATATATTGCATCTAAAGTACAGCATATCAGACAGGCTTTAGATAAACTAATAGCTCAAGATCTGTTTGCTAATTATGGTCTTATCCCCCTCAGTGAATTCCCTTCCTCCCAATGTAGATGTCCTGCCATTGTCCTATGACTAAATGTCAGCATCCCAGCGAAATACCGTCAACCCGCTTGGGTGCTGACTTTGGATGCCCGCAGGGGTGAATTGTTATAATTCAATTTTTTTTGCTGTGGCTGTGGGTTTTTCCATTTGGCTTTGTCATTAGATTAGATTGTTATCTTGTTTGTTTTGCAGTTTCCAGTAAAGATGATTGAAAACTGTTATCATAGCTGATGTTGCTGTGATTCACGTTCATGAGATTCTTCTAGTCTTTCATCATGATAAGTTTGATTGATGGGTTTGTCCTGGTGCTTTAGTGGACTGGGGTGCATGTCACGCTGCTCACAGTGTTATGAGTCAACATTTGGAGCCCCTGACCCCTGGGTATGTGCCGTATCTCCCCTCCGTCTGTCTCCTCCCTACCCGCGGTGTGCTGTCTAATAAGACAGAAACAGTAACTATCTGAGGTTTACATCAGAGATCGCTCGGCTTTTGTTTTTCGCAAGAAAATTGCATGTTGGGGTTTAATCTTTGCATTTTACACAGTGGTGAGTCTGGTGATTAGAACTTGATTTTCATCACAGTCGACCGTTTATAAGAACAGCTTGACTACAGCAGGCACAAGTCAGTTAAAGTGACGCACCTGTTAAGTTTATCATTAACCCATAATAAAAACATTATAGGTGAACGTTTCCTATGGTGGCATGGTAGCCCAGCAATTAATGTTTTTGCCTCTCAACAAGAAGGTCCTGTATTCGAACCCCCAGGTCGTCCCAGGTCCTTTCTGTGTGGAGTTTGCATGTTAGAGTTAATACACCTTCCTGCTTGTACCCCTGAGCAAGGCACTAGGAAACAGAACTGGAGTTTGTCCCCAGGCACTGCAGCTGCTCCCTGCTCCTACATAATCCCCTTCTTTCAGCTTGATCCCTGTTTTCCAGGGGTCACCACAGTGCATTTTATAGTTTCCATTGGTACTCTGTGAGGGCACAGCACCAATGGTAGCTGTCGTTAACCTGGGCTTGGATGGATCTGGTATGTTCTTGTTAGTCGCATATTAATTTAGCAAAATTTTATGTCGGATGCCATTGGTGACACAACCACTAACCCTGTGGATGGGGGCTCAGGTAAAGTGCTGGATGCCATCCCAGTATTCTTGGACTTACACCCATACATACTATATCCATCCATCCATCCATCCATCCATCGTCAACTGCTTATCCGGTGTCGGGTCGCGGAACATACTATAGCAGAGAATTAATTTTTGTGGCCATATGTATGACGATGATGAGGCCTTCTTCTAAACAGCCACGTTTCACACTGGTAGACAGCCATATTTACCATTCATTTGCTAATTGCAGTTAGCTTAAATTGTGTTGCTGAGGCTAATCTACACATCTACATGATGTTTAGCGAGTTCTTGCTTGTATGGTGTATTATGGATGACTGAATAGACTGATTGGTAAATAAATGCTCCCATATTCAGCTTTACCACCAGACCTTTCTCTTTTCGCATTTTCACATAAAATTCTGGTCGGTAAAAATAAATAAATATTAAGAATGGAAATTTATGCATGAAAGGTTTGTATTTTTTCTGTAACACCAATTCCTCTATAAACAGGCATACATAATAGACTATGAAGATTCCAATGCACCGTATCTCTCCCAGCTCAATATTTATGCTAAGAAATGGAAGAAAGGGGGTGAAGGGCATCTTGGCAAGAAGTAAACAGCCTTCCATAAGAAGTAGCAGTGCTTTAGCATTACTTTAATACCAGTATTAGTGATGCTACCGCAGCTTCGTTGCAGTTCCGCTATGAATAGGAAAACTGTCACATCTTGGATGTGTTCTTACGAGAAGTGGCAGGAGTGCCTTTAAATTCCCTTACCTTGTTAATACAACCTGTGAGGCAGCAGTGGCCTAAAGGTTAGAGGGGTGGACTTTGTGGTGGTGTAAATCGGGAAAATGTAGGCTGGAAATGTGAATGGGTCACGCTTTCTATTCCCTCAACATCCAATGTCTGTGGACCCCGGAGGAATGCACTTAACCCCCAGTTCCTCTAATGGACCTGCTCAGCGGGCATGGAATGACTGAGCATGTGTGACTGTGATACAGGGCATGGCTGAAAAACGGCATCTGTGCTGGACAACCTTTCCCAAGCATGCAGAAGGGTTTTAAAAAAAATAAACATATAGTTAAGTCATGGTCCTTCATCCTAAGCTGAGCTGGTGAGGATGTGGCTTCAGAGGCAGTTCGGTAGTGCCTGATGTCTTGACAGCTGATTGGTAGGGTCAGTCAGACTCAAGTGCACTCACACTCTCTCTCTCTCACACACACACACACAGACACAGACACACACACACACACGCACACACAGAGACACACACACTCCGTTCACTTCTACGCCCATCTCCACAGTAATGACCTTGGCGGGAATAAGAATAACGAGACGTCGTTTGGGTTCTGTGTCATGATGGATCTGAAAATGAAAACAGATTTCACTGGGCATCCTAAAACGAGGGGATTTCATATTAGCCACCCGCAAACAGAAAGCTTAGAATAATTTCAGTAATAAACGACGGCTGTGATTTTTAGCATTCACAGACGACGACGCCCCGGCGCAGCGTTTCATCGTCTCCCTCCTGAAGACTAAATGCGCTATTGATGTTCAATATTCATCATTTCTGCTTGAAGTCGCTCTCCGCCAGGATGAAAAGCTGAACAGTTCACCCCCCCCTAAACAGGCAAAATGTCGGAAACGGCCCGAGTGAGATGTCTTTGTGTATGTTTAGGACTCTGATGTGCTGACAGGCGTTGAGGCTGTGAGGGTGTGTGTGTGTGTGTGTGTGGAGCACCTTTGACATGGTACACCACGGCCTCGTAGACCGTTCCCACAGAACCGGGGGTCCCACACAGAGGAACTTGTTGTTACGGAGGTTACGGTAGTTTCAGTGGAGGGGTTGGTGCTTCTTTCAGTAGCGTCCGGCAATAAGAGCTGAGTTTAGCACAAGAGGTGCGCACGTATGACTCGACTTTAAAGACGCGTCGGGCTAAGAACTGTGTCCGACGCTGTAGGTCACAGACCCACTCTGAGACACGACCCCTGTATCGTACCATCAACTCTAATTTCCCCGAGACGTGGAGCTTGAAGAGGAAAGGGATGAGGGATATAAAGGTATTATTGGATCTCTCTCTCTCTCTCTCTGGAAAAAAACATTATATATATTGCCCACATTGTGCTAGGGGTCTGACTCGAATAAACAATCCAGTCATGAGCAACACGATTAGTCCCACACTTTGTTGGGGGTGGACACGGATTTAGAGGGAACACGGAGGATTAAGGCCGGATTCTCTCCCTGACGCCCCGGGGATGGGTTCGAACCCGCGTCAATTCCCG
>OMLC01090465.1:0-11804 GCA_900302585.1 Regalecus glesne | reverse complement strand
CTCACACACACACACACACACACACACACACACACACACACACACACACACACACACACACACACACACACACACACACACACACACACACACACACAGAACAGGTGGAATCTCACGTCTGACAGCTAAGACCACAAAATCATTCTTATAAAATACCAAGCAGCAAAGCTGCTGCAGTGTTTTCACAACATTCATTTACAGACACACATCTACACTTTTCCATCATACAGACGTGGCGCAGCTGATCATAGCGAAATTTCACTGTTGCAAACACACACTTCATATCTTCGCACATTTGCAAACATGGAGGCATTACCTGAACCTGATCCACCCAAAATGTCCTCTTCTGACCTTTTAACCCCCGATTCTGTTGATAAATGCTGATTTTTGTTTTCTCTCCTGGGCACAAACACAGAGGGAGACCTGTACTAGTGCACCGGGACGGTCGATAAACAGAGTGTGCAGGGAAGGGAAGCGAGATGACAGAGCAACCTGAGGAAAAGAGAAGCAGGAATTATGCAGAGCATCACACGGTATGGCTGCGTCACAAGATGGATAGGTTGTCATTCTATGGCAGTACCAGCCAAAATAACCACACGTGGCGATCAGAGATATCATAGGAGAGAAAAATCAATTTATGGGTTATGGTAAGTTCATTAAAGCCTCTTTCTATAGGAGTGAGTCTAAGTCTTGATTGTTGATGCAAATGTGCGGTTGCGTGCATGCAGGTCTATGTGGTTTTGTCTATCAGTGTGTCTGAGCAAAGGCATGTGTGTGCCTATTTATGCCTATGCAACGGATATGTGCATATGCGCCTTAACTGGGTATGCATGCTTTTGTGTAAGTGTGTCCGTGTTTTCAAGGATAGGGAGTTATGCAGATTTAAGTATTGGGGGAACACAAGTCCCCCCAGTTGTGTTAGATAAACACAAGCAGATGTACACGTGTCTGCCCATTTTTTTATAAACACGCACACACACAAACATGGAAACCATTGTAAACAGAGAGTCCTGCGGGAGGAAGTGTGTAGGAGGGAAAGTACCTTCGGTAGACAATAACAACAGCAGAAGTGCTTCGAGTGACAGCTGCTCACTGAGTGACATGAAGGATCACGGTTGTAGCAAAAACCAAACAAACACAGCACTGCCTCTTTATCTGCATTCAAGAGAAACACCCAAAAAGCCAGAGCTCCAGTAAGGTTGAGCTTGTGACTGTTTTTCACATGCTGTGTGGAATAAAGTTGCTTTCTAGTTAGTTTAATGTTGCCTGCTCTCTCACAACATGCTGGCACTGATAACACTCAAGTACACATCATTTAGAAACGCAGTCATTAGTAACTGCACAAGATTGAACACTGATCAATATCTATGCCTATTGCTACAAACATATTCAAGGGTGAGGCATCAACACTGGGAGGGCACTATGAACATGTTTTAAAGTACAAGTATACACCAGTGCTTCAATTTAGAAAGTGGGAACCCTTAATCGCTCAAGCCCTGTGATGGAATTGTGACCTGTCCAGGGTTGCCATTCCATCTCACCAACTCTCCACCTTTTGCCCAATCAGTGTTGGGATAAGCTTGAGCATGACAGCACAACCCTATCTCAAATAAGTGGCTGATGAATGGATGGATGGAATAGCTTACTAACTAGCTTAGTGATATTAGATTTATTTTTTAAATTCTTTTTCTTTTTCTGTTTCTATTTCTAATATTTTTATCCCCCTTTTTCCCCGCCCACATTCCCCCGAGTTGCGTACTGCTGGGTCAGCAGCTTTGATGCCCCTGTAGAACGGTGATAGGAAGGAGGAAGCCATAGCATGAGTCCTCCAAGTCACATGACGACTAGCCCTCACTATTTCGCACATCATGGTCTCGTGGGGAAAGCACAGTGCTTGGCTATCGGAGGAGAATAAAGCAGAGTACTATCCCTTCACTTAACCAAGAGGCCCGGACGACCCAGAGGGAGGGAACTAGTGAACCAATTAGCCAATTATGACCCACTAACTATGGATCTCCAGCTGTGGTTGGAAACGGCGTAGCTGGGATTGATATCAGCTTTTCTGAAGTATATCATGGTACTACATGCCCACACAATCAATAAAGCACTGTGCATTCTACTTCCCATGAACCATTATCTAATGATTTGGTCAATATTTTACTGTACTTCACTGCTGTCATATTGCAAGGCCATATTGACATTGAAAATATGTTTCTGAATACAGGAGTATGGAGCCCTACTCACCATCCTGATCAGAATTCTCACAAACACACACAGAGTACTTTACTAGGTATCTCTTTTGATCACCATTGATCCCAGTCATGGTCACGTCTAGAGGCCATGTGGAAACTCAGCCTCCAATTATTTCAGAGGCCAGTTGCACGATTTAAGAGATAGCAGATGCCTACAATTGCCATCTACAGACAACATGGGCAATGCAAATCATAAACTAGCATCCTGACTGAGCAGTTTTTTGTACCACTTTCCACAGGCAAGTCACACAGATTAATCATTTATTAAGGTGAAGTCTCAACGCGGGGAAACTTGCTGTCAATCACTTGCTCAAGGGAAAATCCCTCTGCCTGCTTTCTAACATATTTTCTATCCCCCTCCATTTTTTATCCCTCTCTCCGTCTCTCACCCTCTCTATCAACACACTTAAATGACCCTTCACACATATATATGGAGACACACACCTGCTTCCATGGGAAATTACCCCACCGATTGAGGTCTGTGATAAATTGATCATTCATTACAATAAAAATGGTTGTACAGCAAGTACAAACCAAACAACAGTTAAGGAGATAAATTGTTGGAAACTCCCTATAAGAATGGAAAAGCTAGATATAATTGTAGGTGGTGTGAGGTCACTGTGAGGACCATTGTCCTCAAGGTGACCAGAAGTAGAGGTATTTGACCTGGCTCTGGGCTCTTTAGATTATAAGTCAAAAACGACAGGTGCACAGCTATTTGGACAGATAATTCACAGGAATAGACAACACACACTATCCTACACAAACAAACATGCCTGCATGGAAATGCATGGTTAACTGTCATATGATATTAACTTCCAAGTGGTCATTGAACTGTTGGGGTCTCACCTGTATCAAATGCAGCATGGTGACATAGCAGTTAGCACTGTTGCCTCACAGCAAGAAGGTCCTGGGTTTGAATTCTGTCCCTGGTCCTTTCTGTGTGGTGTTTGCATGTTCTCCCTCTGTCTGTGTGGGTTTCCTTCCACCATCAAAAAGACATGCAGGGGACTGCAGAGAGTTAATAGCTTGAAGCTATAATCTGGTGCAGGACATTGAATGGGGACATTAATGTGAAAAGCTACACTTGGTCCCTTTGAGAAAAACTTTTGGACACTACACTGAGGTTTGAAAATCGCTATCTGTTAAATAATGTGCAATAGTGACATTCAGGGGTGGCATAGCTGAGGAGGTAGAGCAGTTGTCTAGTAATTGGTGGATTGGTGGTTTGATTCCCAGCTTCTGAAGAAAGTCTGTTGAAGTGTCCTCGAGTAAGACACTGAACCCCTAACTACTCCCCAGGTGCTGTGGCTCTTCACTACTCATACACAATATGATGAGTTAAATGTAGAGAACAAATTTTTTTCTATGTATGTGTAATGACAAATAAATATAGCTTCATTTATCTCCAGAGGTGGCATAGCAAGATAAAAAAATACACATTACAAATACACATTACTCTGAAACAACAAAAGTTAAACGTGGAATGTGTGCTCCCTACTATGATCCAAAAACAAGTTGTAAAATTATCATAAGCAGACAATTGAGCTACATCTCTTTATGACTGTGGTTGAGCCTCCCCCCAGGCTTGTGCATGCATAAACCCTTTTTTATGGAACCAGCACGACTTCTCAACTCAGGAGTAGTAAACTGAGTGAGAGAGAAAATGATTACTGAACTCAAATGTACAACTTCTACTTTTAGTGACATAACATAGTATGATGGACCTTGTTGCACGGTGTCATCTTGAGAAAGCTGAGGAACCCTAGCAGAGAACAGGGCGTCCCTGTAGCCATAGACAGGCGTTGTCTTGGAGGGCATGGTGGGATTGCAAAACAGGAAACACAAGAGCCTTGATAATACAGACACGTGCAACTGCACACTCACTCACACACACACACACGCACATACACACAGGGTGTAGGCTGTGGTGTAGAGACAAAGTTGGTACAAGCATCAGTTTGTATTATATTGACTTTGTGTATATGTGTGTCAGGGTGTGTGAGCTAGTGCACATTTACATGTGCATGTGTGTCTACTTTTGAGACGAACCAAGGGGGCCCTCCAATGTGTTGCTACGATGTCCCTTACGCCTTTGTTTTATTACGCACTTCACCGAGGTAGACCTTCAGTGTTCCAAGGTCATCACAGGGGCATAAGCTGGTAATATGTGGGTCACTCTATGGATAAAACAGGTATGAAAGCTGAACTGATCAATAAAACATAAAAAATGAACAGAGATGAAAAAATCAACACTATGAAGAGAAGAGCAGGGCATCCTGGGGAGAAAGGAGACCACATGGGATGGATGAGTTTCCACAATTATGGAGTGGACTGTGAGTCTCTTCCTTTCTCTCTCTCTCTCTCTCTCTCACACACACACTGCTCTCAATGTTTTTTTCTCCTGTGAATCAACAGCAAGTTTGCACATGCTTGGTGAGCTGTGGCAACATTCACTCTCTCCTCTTTCTCTGACACACACACACACACACACACACGTTCAACCAGTCAGGCAGTGTTAGGTGATGTGTAGTACTTCATGAGAAACAGGATATGGTAAGCAGAGGTGAAGGAGGCAAAATGAGGGAGAGAGGACAAGAAAGATGGAGTGATGAGTGATATTGTTTCTCTTTGTGTAGAGATACAAATGAACCATCAGAGTTCTTACACGGTTCAGCTAACTTGCTGTTGATGCTCCCAGTCAGTCTGTTAATTGGCTAGCATCAAAAACACACTCTTTTGAATGAGTAAAGGATGCATTCACAGCTTAGAAAGCCTTTTCTACATTAGAGGCTAATAGGAATTTTACATATTTGACTAGATTTGGGTGAATGGTATGAAATGTGCAGTTCAAATCAATATGTGGACTATATTAATCTACATGAGTATGAATTTAATAAGTCCAAAGATGTTATTCATTGGAAATTATCACTGGGTTATCATCATTCCTTTTGCAAGAGCTTGTTTCTTAATTGACAGTAAACAAAATTAATACATTGAGGGGGGATGACTGTTTTCCACCACTTTGACTGGACTGGCCTATATATTGGAGTTTAACTGATATCCTAATAGGATAAAGATTCAGACAAAGGCAGAGTTTCTCAATTTCCAGGGCTTATCACCCATATCCGGGATTTGACATGCTGAGCTGTTTCACTGTTGGCTAGCATACAGAAACATGGGCTTCCTGTACTTCTTTAATTCAGTTTTAAATATGACTCCGCATTTATTTGATGTGAGAAGCAGCGAGAGGGTTGGCATTCCCAGATTACTTCTTTGCAAGAATGAGTAATTTAATGTGTGCGTTCTTCAATTCGGGGCATTATAAGGGTAGCAGGGGTCAGGAGGTAGAGTGTGTCATCTAATAATCAAAAAGTCCCTGCACTGGTTCAATCCCCGGCTCCTTCAGAAAGCATGTTGAAGTGTCCTTGAGTAAGACACTGAACCCCTAACTGCTCTCTGGGTTAAATGCAGAGGACACATTTCATTGTAAGAATACAATGACCGAAAAAATGGCCTTCCTTCCTTTTCCTAAATAATCCTTTTGGATAAAAGGTTGCTACTTGTGGAATAATGTCTTACATAATTTCTTATAGTTTTTTTCACTGCAGTAAAGGTTGAAACACCTTTTCTACCCTTTTTTCCTGGTATTCAATTTGTATAGTGCAGTGTTCAGGAGCCGTTTTGTTGCAAAATGTTCAGGTCAATGGGCTGAGTCTTTATAAGAGCATTGACTGGATGTGAGGCTTTATAGTGGAGAGTTTGTGGCACATACATACCATGGCACAATGGGGGGGGGCTCCATCATGCAGCCTGAGCTGAAAAAGGGAAGCAGCGACGGTGGTTTCAGCTTCATCATGCCTTTTGAAATATATCCTTGAAAAAACACATTCAAATGCAAGGGAGGAAGAAGAGGGCGGGAAGAAAATGTTGAGTCAGAAAGATGGTTGAGCTGCTGCAATTATAACTAGGTTATTGCCATTATGGCAACATTGTTTTACAGTTTTGTTTTACACCACTGCTTTCTGTTTCTGTGACCTACTGTTTATCATGAAATGGTCACAGACCTGTCGTAAAGTAACACGTTACTTGTAAAGGGAACAATCTTGTAATCTCATGAATTATCTTGACAATTAACATTCATAAATGGTGTTGAGATGCCACAGTTAAATTATATGCTGGATCCTGAGAAAAAGTTAAGCTAGGTTCCTGAAGGTAACTGGATTGAACAACAGCCGGACTCCAATATGGTTTTACACTTGTAAAATAGCATTGGATTTGCTCTATGCAGGTGGGGAGGGTGCTGGAGCAGGATGTAGGTGTGCAAACACCCATGTGTGAAGGTAGTCGA
This sequence comes from Regalecus glesne, assembly GCA_900302585.1. NCBI lineage: Eukaryota > Metazoa > Chordata > Actinopteri > Lampriformes > Regalecidae > Regalecus > Regalecus glesne. Next base: position 5,201 of record OMLC01090465.1, on the reverse strand, counting down.
TGTTTTCACAAGAGATGATGCAGCCAAAAGAACAGATCCTTTACTGTAAGCCTCAGGTCCGCAATGTACCTATGGCAGGTACTTTACCACAACCACAGCATCATCGCGTCAGTCGAGGGGTGGAGAAAGGACTCCCAGATGAAAATCACAGTTTAGGATTTATTTGGCTGAAGTGGAGAACCTTAAGGCATAAACAAAGTAGGGTACCTTTTCACACCACAGGACACCCTAATGGATAAGATGGCAAGCAGAAGACTGAAATGCAAAAATATGCAAATAACATGCAAAGAGTTACTTCCAGCTATGATGGAAAATTTGTTCTTGGCAGAAAGCCAGCATTATAGTATTTATTTCTGTGTGCGTGTGTATGTGTGAGTGTCTGGGCATGTGCACCAAATTCAAGATAACTCCTCCATCATGCAAGTAACCTCTAGTCCTTTCAGGGAAATGAGCCCTTGGCTCACCATCCTCTCAAAAAAATCTATTAACCAGTACAAAAGCACCTTATTCCCAGTACGTATATCAACATCAGCATCAGCATCAGAACATGTATGTGGAAATGATGATGAAGAGTCAGATGACAAGAGAGGATGGTTCGAAGTACTCAGAGCACTGTTCATATTAATATTCAAGTAATCCTGAAGGTTCTCACCTCAACATAAGTCCATGAAGTTTCTATCTTTTGCTGAAAGAGGTGTGATAAAAGCATTGAAATTTACAATAATACAGAGATGTTTCTGTGCCAACATTCCCACCAAAAATACCAAGCATTGTGAAATTAGTGACATATTTTACCTCACCTAGCAGTGGATGGCTTACAGTTTAGAAATAACTCCTGACAAGTGTGACAAAATAGAACACAATTGTATTCTTTAAGATCGATACTTAAAGTAAATTCAATGTCATTGACAATTTTATTCAAATCTTAAAAAATCCAATGCACTCTCATCTGCCTTGTCAGGACCATGAGGGCTTGTTCCAACCACATAATTGACAGTAGTATCCTGTCACCAATAAGCAAGAAACCAACCAACATGGTGGTCCATGAAAACTTCACAGTGGTTCACTACAATAGCAATGGCTGCATCCCAAAGGGTCAACATAAGACAGCCATAAGCGTTTGAACCAGCGTTTGAATTCTCCTGAGGCTCAACCAGGGGTCTTGAGGCCAGAAAATAGACCACCTACTGGTACTCACCTGGTCACCGAAGGGTGAGTTACAAGGCAGAAAGAACATTAGAGAGATGCTTACATTACTCTTTTAACCCACCTGGAATGGGTGAATGTTCCCATGTAGTACTTTTCAACTCTTTCTTTTGGGCCATGCTGTAGGTTGGGATGGTGATTTTATCTATGCTTCCCTTTTTGGCTGATGTTTGCAACACTAAGTGTGCTTGCCTCTCTCCCTCAGGCCTATTGTTATTTTCATTAACTGTCAACTATAATTTAGCTATCCTGTTTCTATATCCTATCCTTCTCTTTCTCTGATGTGTGACTTGTGTATTTCATTGTCTCTTCTCCCTTCTATGTAAATGGTGTTATGCAAGTCTCTCTTGTGTGCATGTGTAGTCTGTCATGTCAGGTCTACATGATGATAGTAGTCACATGACTCAGGTCCTAGGCTGTTCTGGTGGCATCTGGATACTGCTTGGCAACCTCCTCATTATATTCCTAATAAATGTTTTAATATCATTATAATTATTTCATACTCTCTATGTTATATTCAGTAAATTGTGTTTTATTCTGTATACACAACATCTATTGCATGTATGTCCTTCTTGGGAGATATCCCTCCTCTGTTGCTCTCCCTGAGGTTTCTTCCTATCTTTTCTCCCCGTTAAAGGTATTTTTATGGGAGTTGTTCCTTATCTGATACAAGAGTCTGAGGAAAGGATTTTCCATCATTGTAAAGCCCACTGAGGTGAATTTGTAATTTGTAATATTGGACTATGCAAATAAAATTGACTGACTTAAATTAGGCATTCACAAGAAACTACACGTGCCTCTCATGGACATGGAACAAGTCAATTTAACATTATTTGTGTTATGACTACTACTTGAGTCAAATCTCTCAGGCATGTTTGGATTTGTTTCAATGATTTGTTGAATCTACCACTTATGTCTTTTTGTTTTAAATGAATCCCTCCTTATAGTTATAGGTATAATGATAATTGCTCCATGTGGGGAGAACCATCTGATCTCCACCTTCCACATGGAGGTATAAGTGAGGGATTATCTTCATTACAGCAACATTAGAGATCAAGCTTGGGATATTGTCCAAACCCCATAAACAAACTATATTACATTATATCAGATGACATTGGATTGGATTATAATAGATAATGTCTCACATAATACTGTCGTGTTTACTTGGATGTTCAGTACCTTTCCCTTATTCAAGTAGGAATAGGAAGAGAGAGATCCCTCAAGCTCCAGATGACAAATAAAACACAAAAAACAGGTTTGACAGCCGTGCCTTCATTCTCTGGAGACACGGGATAGTCACAGTCAGAAGAACATGATATGAAGAGAAAATATGGAATAGAGGTGAGAGGAGAGGATGGAGTGTGAAAAAAGAAAAAATATTTCACACAGCAAGTCAAGGTACATGAATAAATATGTCAAGTTCCATGCGTGTGGATGAGTTTGTGGATGTTCATGTATGTACCTGGCTTAAGGTGAAGTTGCATGTGTTTATCTCTGAAATATTATCAGCGCTATATGTAGTGCAGCTTATTATGACACAACTAGCTGTTTGCAACAGGATCAGCCTATTGTTTAAGAAAGCTAGGGCAGGGCTGCTATTTACCAACACAGAACATGAACCATAACCTCTGTAATAACCCTGGGGCCAACCTACCACCCCGGTCAGAACCTGATGTCCAACCTGAAGGCCACTTAGTCAGAGTTGAAATGTGGCATCGGTCAAGGAGGAGGTCAACAGCAGAACATGGCTTCAAACCAAATCCCCTTTATATTGATGCCTATCTGTTTTTTCTCACGGGGTTTTTTCCTTAAACCCGCAAATGTGACTGTCTGCCTGCATCTCTCTGTGGGAGTTTATGAAAGCCAGTCAACCAGACCCAACTAACACACACATGCTCCGGTTTCTCCTTGCCTCTCTCTCTCTCTCTCCCTCCCTCTCTCTCTCTCTCACTCACTCCTCCTTTCGGTTTCCCTCTTACCACTGCTGGACCGAAAAACGCCAGAGGTTTTCTCATGGGAAACTCTCAGTGGTATGTTGTTCCGTAAGCAAGGAGGGAGACAGGAATCCCGTTTTTCCGGGTTCCGTCTCTCCCTGTCCCTCCTTCTGTATCTGTGCTCTCATCCTGGACTTGGCGTTCTGATCGGCATCAAGTCAGGACTCGCAGAAGTGTTGGGAAACTCTCGCTCATTCTCACTCAGCCGGCTCTAGGAATTTTAATTCAACACAACTGCACCAGAGCTCCATCAGATAATTCACACTCTAATTCTCTTGTTCTCTGATGTTCAAACTGAGAATTGAGGAGTTTGAATACACTCTGTATGCAACATCGGATGTTGCATATGTTTCAGCTGTGGTAAAGATGGACATCTGGTCAGGGCTTGTCCAGAAAAACTGTCTGATTGCGCCATAACAGCCAATGGGGCAAGTTTGGGAATGCAGAACCAACCTAAAAATGATTATCTGGGCTCAAATGGTAAGGATGGAGTTGTGGGGGAATGGGATAATCAGGAATGTGAGAGGGTAAAACAGGTGGAACATGAGGTTGATGATGTTGGGACTGTGGCAGGGGGTCTCTTAGCTGATGATGAAGCGGCTGACATTGAGTGTGATGAGGACAGTTTCAGGGTACCATAGCATAAGAAAAAGCCCAAAAGTAATCCACTTTGTTCACAGGTGAACAAAGTGGCAATTGGTAAAGAAACAGATGAACAGCATGACAAACAGCAAAGAACTGAGTTAGACTCCAATATAGAGGATGGTTGTGAGGATGACAGTGATAGTAAAATAAAACATGCTGCAACGACACACGGAGACCTCAGAGAAGTGCTAGATTACGGAGTAGTAGAAATAAAGCAAGTCCTGCAGAAAGCAAATAACTTGAGGGGTGTGAGAGTGAAGGACTAATTTTCAGACAAAACTATCTCTATAGAGCCTCTCTCCTTCCAAACAGTCAAATGATATTGTCCTCTCTTCTGCCCTATCTAAACTTCCTCTCTTACAGGCCCTCCCCCATTCCACCACTCCTCTGCTCATTTACAAGACATAAAACGGGAAATTTGAACAGCCTATTTGAGAAGGAAGGCTTTTCATATATAAAAACAAAACTCTTCCACCACAGAAATAACAGCCATACAGTAAAAACAAAAACAAACAAAATAACAACAAATCAGCATGTGTTGGCTTTGGTGTTTTCTGTAGGTATTTAAATTTAGAGACAACCTTGATTCTGTCAAAAACTGAGTCACAATTTTCGAACATTATTGAGCATTATTTAAATTTAGAAGCAGAAAATGATCAAATTATTTCTCATTCTTTGAAAAAGATACCTTTGAAAAGATACCAGACATTGGTCTTTGATTTTACTTCGTGCATTTCTCTCCATTGTTTTGTCAATGTAGCTTTTCAATATGAGGCTCTTACCTTTTGAGCTCCCTTGAGTTGTGTCCTCAAATTAAAAGAGTGGCAGCCATCATGAGAAATGGAGACAGCCTTGAAGACTGCAAACAAGAGACAGGCGCACAAGCTGAAAAGACAAGTGAAAGAGACAAGGACGGTCTGATACATAAAAGGAGAGGATTAGCTTCGATAAAAGGATGGTTGAGAAAGAGCGAGAGCAAATTGAAGTGGACAATAATAGACTCACGTTATGATGACAAGATGGCTCATATTCCAACAGTCACAGCTACATGTCATGTGGCTACACCTGGAGACCAACACTGTTGCTTTGTCCGGCGTCTTGGCATGGACAATGAGATGGACTACAGCAATAAAAAGAGAGAGGGAGACAGCAAATAAGGACAGAGGGCAGGAAATGAGTGATATAAGCTTAGGAAAGCGTGTGAGGGACAACACGCAATACCATTTCCTGGGTCAGCTATGCATGCATGCATACATATGTCTGCGTGGACTCACGATGACGCAACCGACACCATAGACTCCCAAACACCCATATATTGACATGTAACTCTACATGCTAATATTAAGTGACACATAC
>OMLC01090451.1:4415-17027 GCA_900302585.1 Regalecus glesne | reverse complement strand
CATGCATTTACCTCTGTGAACAAGTCATTACCAGTGGTTGTCCCTTTTATTGACTGCATGGCTGCCAACTCCTCCGTGATTTGAAAGTCTGCGGTTATCCCACGTAAGAAGATAAGTAGCTGGGCGGTGTCACGTACATCGCAGCTCTCATCCAAAGCCAGAGAAAAAAAGTCAAAGTCGGCCGCTCTGTTCTTCAGCTGAAGCTCTAAGTTTCCCGCGATGTCCTCAATCCGCCTCGTTACAGTGCGTCGGGAGAGTGAAACGTTCTCAAACGCGCCCTTTTTCTCTGGGCACATCAGCGCAGCAGAGTCCAATAAACACTCCTTAATAAACTCTCGTCGGAAAACGCCTTACTTTTTCTGGCGATTTTGTGAGAAATGACATAACTTGTCCTGCGGCTGCATCTCTGGGAGTGTGAAGTTTAGTGAAAAATCCTTGTTGGGTTTGTAGTTTTGCAAGCAATGCATCAGACTCCCTTGCACGCTCTTCACCAGACAGATGTCTGTATTTATCTTCATGCTTGGTCGTGTAGTGACGATTCAAATTATATTCTTTAAACACAGCAACCTGTGTACCACAGACTAAGCACACTGCTTTACCTTTAATTTATGTAAAGAAATATTTTGCAGTCCATGTCTTGTTGAAAATACGGCATTCGTTATCAACTTTTCTTTTCTTGGGGTGTGCCGACATCTTGAGGGTAACCTGGCGAACAGCATCGCCTTCACTCACTTACGTGTATACGCGAGTGAAGGTGCTACTTCTACGACGTGCATACGTAGTGACGTAACGCTTTTCAAAATAAAAGTTATTTTTTTTGTTTATTTAATTTATGGTGTTTATGATTGGCCTCACGCGGGCCGGACAGGGACGTACAAAGGGCCGGATGTGGCCCGCGGGCCGTAATTTGCCCAGGTCTGCCCTAACTGATCTCGAGCACCACATGTTGGCAGCTCATTACTCCTATACATTAGGATGGGTTATAATGCAGAGAAATCCAAATTTCCCCTTTCGGGACTGATAAGGGAATCTATTTATCTATATCCATCTTATAAAGTTGTGGAAGTTAAATGCCAATGATTGTGGCTGCTCTCATCTTAACAGTTGTCAAAGTCATTGAATCAGGTGATCTGTATGTTGGTTGTTTTTGTTTTTTTTAAATACAAGAGTACATTTCAACATTCATCTGAATGTCGGCTTCTGCTTTGAGTCCAGATTGTGAACCACCCAACTCCCTTTTAAGGGGCAAATATGTAAATTAGAGTACTCTCAAAGATTTGGGCAAAACAATGCCAAAATGGATAAAAAGGAAAAAAAAACATATTTTCAAGCTCAATAATCATTGAATCAGGTCCAGATGACCTGATTTAATGATTTTGACCTTGACTACCTGGATTATTGCACTTGAAAATATATTTGTTTCAACATTTCTTTTAACCTGTCAGTTCAAAGTTGTTGTTTTTTATTTTAATTATTGATAGAACTATTCACATGTGATATCAAACCAAAGGTTCAGTCTGACCAGACAACAGCTTCCCCAGAAATGAACCAGGAGTGGCTTCCCTCCTGGTTAATATTGTCTGGCTTCCAGTGTACAGACAAGTTTCTAACCTCACAAAAGCTGTTCATGTGTCACACATTTGTCGGTTTTATTTACAAGCAAAAAAGATTAATGATTATGTTAACTTTTATCAAAAATGTTGACTTCTTTGCAAAATATCAAATTGAGATGATTGTTGTGTAAATAAAGCAGTAGGTGTAATGGAATTAGGCATACACTAGTTAAAGATGGGAGTAGAACCAATCGATCAAGTATAAAGAGCAATAAAGGTAAATATATGATATTAATCTAAGATACTACACAAGTGGTAATCAGATTGTAATGACCTTGAGGTTGTATGCTATTTATTAAGAAGTCTTATGGCCCTATATAGAAGTTGTTCTTTAGTCTGCTGATGTGAGTTAAAGTCAAAGATATTACACAGGTGGTAATCACATATTGCAAAGATGGTAAGGTTGCACTTATGTTTGTGTGCATGTTATTTGTTAAGTCTTATGACCTGAGGAAAGAACCTTTTCCTCAGTCTGCTGATTCATGTTTTGAGTGTGCTTTATCTCATTCTTTAGGGCAACAGGGAGAACTGGCTATTGTATTGGTGTGTTTGAATCCTTAACAGATTAAATCCTTATGCTGGGACTTGCGAACAACCCTACCCAGTGCCTTTATGTCTCTAAGTAAATGCATAAGTACTGAAATATTTTGGGTTTTCTTGACTGGTGGCCATGATTGATTTTGGGATGATGTAGGAAACCCCTGACAATAATGTCCTCTTTCCTGTGCTCACAACTTTCAGCTCTCATGGCACTGCTGGCTGTCCTGGACTTCCTGTTTGTAAACCACGCCTGTCACAGCATCATCACCCGAGGAGCATCGGTCCAGCTGGTTTTTGGGTTTGAGGTCGGGAACACTGCACACTATATTTAGCTAGATTCAAAATTATTTTGAGAGTGCAGGTGAATAGTTTTGCAGTCATTAAAACTGCATTGGATGCTGCTGATGGATGCTTGCAGTTTTCCTTGGCCCAGAAAACTGTCTAAAAGAATATTTAGTTAACATGCTTTGCATCCTCTAAATTACGTAGAACAATGTAACAACCTTTTTTCTCATTGGGCTAGGTCTTATGGAAATAACTGAATTGCTCTCTTGTGGGGGTGTGTCCTACAATCTTTGTCAACAAACTATAAGAGGGCTCCCCATTATTCAGAGATCAGTATCCTTCCACAAAACTACCAATATCCACGCATTCATATCACTGCACATCTCAGATTTCCAATATGGAGTAGCCAGCTTTGCCACACAGCTTGAAGGAATACCAAGAGCCTTTTCATCCAGAAAAAAAACTTACCCAAGTTGTTTGGTGGTCACTGTACCCTGAAAACATCAGGCTAATTTTCACTCTACAAGGTTTTGCAGACTGATCAACTCCATATGCCATATTACCCCATCACATTACCACATAACACGACTCAACCCCACCCGTCTGGGAGAAAACACTAGCAAATGTTGAGGTAAAAGGAATACCTTATCAAAGCTTATCACATGATGCTCATTGAGCTTTAGTTTCCCTCTCTTCTTTTGTCCAGTATGCTATCCTTTTGACCATGGTGTTGACTACCTTTATCAAGTACCTGCTTCACACGATTGACCTGCAGAGTGACAACCCTTGGGAAAACAAGGCTGTCTACATGCTGTATACTGAGCTCTTCACTGGTAATATACCACCTGTCGTCAACAGATGGGATAGTATTGGGGGTTGGGGCATCATAGAACTTTCCCCATGTTGGACTAGCAAAAGACAATACTGTCCCTTTTTTTCAATTCTCTGCAGGATTCATCAAAGTGCTCTTGTACATGGCCTTTATGACAATTATGATAAAGGTCCACACCTTCCCCCTCTTTGCCATTCGGCCCATGTATTTAGCTATGAGGTGAGCAATGTCATAATTGTCAACAACTTATGTTGGTGTAAGGTTATTTTTGAATTACTAAATAACTCACTGCAGGTCAAGATGTATTAGCGTCTATGCTATTCATTTTCAAGTCAGTATCTTAGATACTCAAATGAAATTTTACTTTTAGGAAAGGTGTGACTAATGACCGATGTGTTAATTTTATAAAGACAGATTCATAGATTGTCTTTTTAGGTAGTTCTATTTTATATTCATTGAGGAATTTTTTTTCTAAGAATCCATCCTCTCAGGCCAATATAAAATATTGGCCTGAGAGGGGGCGGCATAGCTCAGTGGGTAGAGCGGTCGACTGGCAATCGGAAGATTACAGGATCGATCCCCAGTCCTGCATAAAGCATTTCGAGGTGTCCTTAAGCAAGAAACTGAACTCCTAACTGCTCCCTGAGCGCCATATGTCAGCAGCTTACTGCTCCTATACAATAAGTTGGGTTAAAAATGCAGAGAAATCCAAATTTCCCGTTGGGGACTGACAAGGGAATTATTTTCGTTTAATTGTTATTATCATATAACTATTAAACTCTAAAGAAATTGAAAACATTCTTATTTCATAGTTTAATTTTCACTTTTTGACTTTGAGAGACAATCTTGTGAGACTCTAGGCTCCTACTGTTTGCTTTAAGAATTTAAAAAGTTTTAAAGTTGTAATAAACCTGCAGATGCTAATTAGGTTTTACTGTCATAGAACATTTAAATTATTTTGCTTTAAAATTATTGGATGGTTTGAGGCCATATTTTAGATGTAGTTTAATTTCACACTCTCAATTTTCCTTTCAGGCAGTTCAAGAAAGCTGTAACGGATGCTATAATGTCCCGAAGGGCCATCCGCAACATGAATACACTGTGAGTGATGTCAACTGTTAAATGTTAGCACCAATTTATTACTTTGAATCGACTTGTCATTGTACTATTTTTGACCTTTTCTACATTCAGGTATTTGGTGTCCACAAGTGTCATTATACGTACATGAGGACTTCATTCCTTGTATTACTGTTAATTACATATTTGTGCATGTAGACATTATCTACCATATATGATGTCCCAGATATTAGGTGGACTACCAAGTCCTTTGTTAATCTTATTTGCTTATATATTGGTCTTTGTGGGTAGAAAGCCAAGTCTAAAACTGTTCTGAGTTTCTTCTTTGTTCAAGCATGTGTTGATATTGGTGAGGACAGTATGATCACGCATACATGATGCAACCATCCACATTGAAATCTGAGCTACCGTCTGAAAAGCATCCATGCAAACTTATTTAACAAGTCCTATGGTAGGAATTATAAATGATTTCCTTTTTATTCTCTTCCTGGTTTTACTCAGATACCCCGATGCTACCCCGGAGGATCTGCGGGCCTCTGACAATGTTTGTATCATTTGTAGGGAGGAAATGGTCACTGGAGCCAAGAAGCTGCCCTGTAATCACATCTTCCACTCCAGGTAAGTCCTGATGGGTCACAGCATTCTTGTCTCATAATAACTACTGAGCCACAAAAGCTGCTCCAGAGACAGCAAAAGATTAGACTAATATTTCAATCATTGTCACTTATTTATCGTCAGTCTGTTGCTGTTCCCAAATAAATGTTTTACAATTTGATAGATCGAAAAAGCCCACAGTTTGGACCACTGTTGTCACATTTCTTCCACCTCTTTAGCAGCATATTTCAAACAGTCACTTTGCATGTATCGCCTCCCAACAGCTGCTTGCGCTCCTGGTTCCAAAGACAGCAGACTTGTCCCACTTGTCGGATGGACGTCCTCCGTGCATCAAATGCTAACCAGACTCCAGCAACGCCCCAGGCCCCGCCCCCTCCCCAGGCTGCTGCAGCCAATGCTCCAGCCGCCCCTCCTGCTAATGGTGAGTCTCATAAAGAGTGACAGGTGTTCATCAACCTCACAGAGCTAGAAAACATTTACAGAAACTTATGTCAAAATCCTGATACCATGTTTGATCATGGAACACTGTGGTAAACCATTTACAAAGATTCATCAAGCAACCACTTTCTTTTTTCCTTTTTTTCTAGGGTGTGAACAATTTAGAGTATGGGGGTCAGGATTTATTTTTTTCATTCAGCCTTTACGTCTTTGTTCAACAGGTATTATAATTATACAGTGTTGAAAAGGTTGATTCCAAGGAAAGATTGAGGATATTGGATTTTTAGTTTATAAAGTGAAATTGGTTGGTGTCTTCCCCATTGCCCATGGTTACATGAGAGAACATGCCAATGAATGTGAGAGTAACTGCCAGCACTATATAAAAAGAGGTCTATTTAACTTTTACTATTCCAAGTTACCCCTCTGTTAAATGCTTGGTTTGATCTCAAATCAACCCCCCATTAGTAAATAAATAAATAAAAATATTTCAGCAAGGCTTTCAGAATTCCCCTTCCCCCTTTTCCTTTCCCCAAATCTTCTCCAGTGGCTCCAGGCATGTTGCCTGGCTTTCCCCCAGGCATGTTCCCATTCTGGGGTCCCTTCCCTGGAATACCCCCTCCTGCTGCTGCCGCTCCTGGTGCTGCTGACCCTCCACAGAACACAGAGGCTGTGCAGGGAGCTGGTAAGAACACATCATGGTGTCTCCCTCCTATTACAGACAGACCACCTTCATTCAATTTTGCCCACAGCTATGGTGATCGGCAGTGTGTGGTCTGCTCAATTCTATGATTTCTCTATTTTCCTATTAAACAATCTATTGTATGTGTGTGTGGTATATTTGTGTCCATCAGGTACCAGCCGCCCCAATCCCTTGGCCACAGAAAACACTACTGGAACTACTGCTCCTGGGGCAGCTCTCCCAGGCTTCCCATTCTCCTTCCCTCCTCCTCCCTTCCCCACAGCACCATGGCTGCCTATGCCGCCACCACCACCCTCATTCCGTAAGTGTGGGAGTTGGTTTTTCTGGTTACTCTTATTCGTGATTTGTTTATTTTTTTCTGTGATGGTATTGTTGTAAACCTGAGAACTCAAACTCTGATATCTTCCTCCAGTCTCATCTATGCCTCCCCCACCTCCATCTCTGACCAGTCTGTCAGAAGAGGAGCTGAGGGAGCTAGAGGCGGAGGGCCGTCAAGGCCTGGAGGCTCGCCTCCAGTGTCTCCACAACATCCACACCCTACTAGACGCAGCCATGCTCAACATCCACCACTATCTTAGCACTGTGGCCACACTCACGTGAGAATGCCTTTTATACACGTCTTAATCTAACAGATCTTTTGATCTCAATATAAGGCTCATTAAATGTGAATCTAATCTATCTAATCTTATCTCATGTCAGTTTCAGCTGTTTTCATATATCATACAGGATTGTCAACTCTTAATATAGGGCTTGAGTATTTAGGCTGGTTTTATGTGTCATGGTCAGTCCCCATGTTGTGAGGATGGGCATGGACTTAGATGGAGTTTGGGGGATTAAGGCCGGATGCCCTTCCTGATGCCCCATGGTGGGTTTGAACCCGCTGCCTCTGGCTTGTAAGTCCCCGAAGTACGCACTCTACCACTGAGCTACCGCAGAATATAGGCCTTGAGTAAAAGATCAAAAACTATCTAAACTTCAGTTTTGCAAAGAAATTCATCCATCCGTTGCCAACTGCCTATCAGAAGTTTGGTCATTGGGCCATGCGGGAACCTATTTGAGTATCCATTGAGTAAAAGGTGTTTGCAAAGAAATTGTTTATTAAGATTGGAAAATGAGCATGAGAAAATGTTTTTATCGAATAGTGAATTGACTAGGTCTGAAACTATATGAAGAAGATTAGATAAGTATTAGGTGTGTATTATTATCCCCTCTGTAAATCTCTTTGTTGTTGGTATTTCCACAGCCCTCCACATACCGAGGCTGGCAGGACAAACTCCTCCGAATCCCCCCCTCCAGCTAGCAGCAGTGCTGAAAGCCCCAGTCAGGAGCAGGACTCATACAGCTGTATGTGTTTGACAAAACATAGTCTTCGGATTTTTCCAATGGGTGATTAACTCAGTCTGAGAATTGCCCATTTAAAATGCATTATTGTGATCATAGGTCTTTCTCTGTCCCTAGCCGAGTCAGCCAGTGGTGCAATGGGCTTCTCCCAGCAAGCCGACACTACCACTGACCCTTTGACTTTGGAGAGTGATGAAAAGCTGGATGAAGGAGGAGCAGACGAGGATGGAGAGCCCAGCACTGCAGAGCTTAGACGCCGTCGCCTTCGCAAACTGGAGACATCAACATCTACGCCACCACCTGACATTTGACACAAACATTATCTCGTTAGACATATCGCTCTGGACCAATGGACTTTTGGAGATGAGACTATAAAGTCAATAGATTGTGTTTTATTTTTATTTTAAAAAAAAGTCTACTCCCCCTGGCACTCTGGCCCTTAGCTTCATCTTGACAATGTGGACACAGTGGAAGAGATTAATGGTTATATTTTACCATTTACGGACTGTTGTATGCCAGAAAGCAATAACAAGATCTGTTTTTATTGCTGTTTTTCTACAGAATGAGTGCCTGTTGCAGTCCAAATACTGCAGATACTTGTACGTAAGCCTAATTAAACGAAGAGTAATACCATTATACAAGTCCTAGTTTGAGATAAAGATTATAGGAGAGGGACTGTGTTGGGTTTGTGTCTTGCTGTCATTCAGGTTTCATGTGCATGTTGTTCATGGATAGTGCAACCATGACACGGTTTCTTGCTCTTTTGTTGTAAAGTTGATTAAGCTTATGCTCATCCTGACATGATTTCTCTTAAGAGGCCACAGACCTGTCCTACCCATTGAATTCAAATGAATGGAAATCAGTTTTCAGCTTTTTGACTCTTATGAAGATGAACCTGTTGCTTAGTTTTTTTTCCCTCTCCCCTCTACATTCTTTGATGTTTTGGGAGATCTTAGGACTGGGAATGCTGTAACATAAGTGATTTGATTGAATCTGTACATACTGTATAAAGAGTTTTAATAGGATGATCTGTACATAATGCAGAATAAACCATTCAAACAAAACAGAAGTTGCACCACCTGTGTGGAGTTATGTACTGATATTGAGGAACCAACTATACAAACTCACTTATAGTTCAGATCACCTTTACATTTTAATAAAATAAAAAAGATGATTAAAATAGATTCCCTTGCCAGTCTCAGGAGGGGAAATTTGGAATTATCTGCATTTTAACCCACCCTATTGTATAGGAGCAGTGAGCTGCCAACTTATGGTGCTCAGGGAGCCGTTAGGAGTTCGGTGTCTTGCTCAAGGACACCTCAACATGCTCTGCAGAACTGGAGATCAAACATTTAACCTTCTGATTACCAGACAGCCGCTTTACCCACTGAGTGTCTTGATGCATGCTCAGTAATCTAGGTATGGAAATCAAAAAAAGAGGTGAATCAGTTCAACTGGATCAGAAGTTTATTCAGAAATGTTTCGTCACTCACCAGGTGACTTCTTCAGTCTGAGCGGAAAACAAACATTCCCCTCCTTATAAACAGTACCTTGATGCCACACAGCAATAGGCTAAGACAAAAAGAGGCGGATCTGTTCAACTGGATCCGAGGTTTATTAAGAAACGTTCCGTCCCTCACCAGGTGACTTCTTCAGTCCAGACTGAAGAAGTCACCAAGTGACTTCTCCTTTCCCTACCTGGATTATTGAGCATGCATCAAGACAACAATAGGCTAGTTTCATATGCAAGTTGGGTCATCAACTGCACATTCAGTGGCAATGAGCTGAATTCACAAATGTTCAGGAATATTTGAAATCACGGCATTGTAAGCGCCGACAGTTGTACTCTCAGGCCGCCACCCCATTTCAAAGACGGTCGTTCCCTCTTCACATAAATGGCCTCCTTCACCCCCCTTTCAAACCGGCGTTCCTCCCTATTAAGGATGTGAACATCATCATCCTTGAATGAGTGACCACTAGCCTGTAGATGGGTGTAGATCACAGAGTCCTGACCTGATGTGTTGGCTCTCCTATGCTGCGCCATCCTCTTAGCCAGCGTCTGTTTGGTCTCCCCGATCTACAAGTCACCGCAGTCCTCCTGGCATTTAACAGCGTACACTACGTTACTCTGTTTATGCCGGGGGACCTGATCCTAGGGGTGGACGGGCTTTTGCCGCAGTGTGTTCAGGGGTTTGAAAACAACTGAGACGCGATGTTTTGAAAATACGCGTCTCAGCTGTCCCGACACTCCGACCACATACGGAATCACTACTGGTCTACGCTTTGGCTCCTCCCCTCCCTCCACTTGACTGGAGCTCTGTCTGGGACCCTTCCTGGCTTTAACAAACGCCCAGTTAGGGTAACCACACTTAACCAGGGCCTGTTTAATATGGGACTTGTCTTCCTCCCCGGCCACTGAGTCAGTGGGGACGTTGTCAGCCCGGTGGTACAGAGTCCTAATGACTCCCAGTTTATGCTCCAGAGGGTGGTGGGAGTCAAACCCTAAATACTGGTCTGTATGTGTGGGTTTGGGGTACACACTCACAAACAACCGCCCCCCAACATGTTTGTTTTCAGCTCAGACTGAAGAAGTCACCTGGTGAGTGATGAAACTTTTCCAAATAAACTTCTGATCCAGTTGAGCTGATTCACCTCTTTTTTGTGATCTCCATACCTGGATTATTGAGCATGCATCCGTTTTGATCAGTTTAACCCTGGATGAAAAGGTATTTGCTTAAACAAACGGGCCCTTTGTTATTTATCGTACTGAACCGGAAAATGGCTTTGACCCTGATTAAACAAATATGTGTTAAATAAAATGTCTGGAGGCCCATGTGAAAACAATTAAAATATTTTCTATATATGGCAATCATCAACTTTCAATAAAACCTCTTTGCGGTCCTCCCTGTTGATTTACCCACCTGTATAAAATTAGAGCGAAGCCTGGTTCTTCAGAATTGTGGTGTCTAATCCATGTGGAATCTTATCAAACACAGATGGAATCTTATCAGAGACAGACTCAGTCTGCTTTTAGGGAAAGTCCACAAAAAACTGCAAACATATCCAAGTGCTCTCACAGAAAGAATTACACAGTTATGCAACTTGATTCCAGAGACACAAGAGCTGGTTCTCATTCATATGTTTTAACTTTCTTGTTTGATGTTGGGGGTCTGGGCTATGATAGTACTATGGCATGGTATATGTTTTAGAGATATCCTACTTGTGGCTCTGAAAACTTTTCCCGTACACTATGAAATTAATTTGCAGTAAACCTACATATTTTTGGAAGATTTTTTTTTAATATTAAGAAGTCTTGAACTCTCTTTTTGTATATGTTGGTTTAGTGTTCTCGTGGTGCCATTTAGCCAGATGGGATAAACTCTATCCTGTACGAAAGGTCAGGTTTTAACTATGACAATTAGTCCCCACATTGTAGGAGTGGTCATGAATATAGATGGACCGTGGTGATAAGGTTGGCTGACCATCCTGATAACCCACTGTGGTATCAAACCCAGAGCGCCTGGCTTGTCATTTCTTAACATTTCCACGCTATTACTATAGTAAGTACCAAAGTTGGCAACGTTTAGTGCACTCAGTACTATATACCACTAACTATGAGGTCTGTATATTAATTTAGTAGTCTACATTGCAAACCAGTGACCTATACAGGGTGTACCCCGCCTTTCACCTGATGAGAAGTGAGATGGGCTTCAGTTCCCCCGTGACCTGATTTCGGATAAGTGGTTGACGATGGATGGATGGATGAACATTGCTAACCAAAGTTCCTGCGTATAGTTAAAAGATTTTTTTGTTTCAGAGCCTAACCATAACTCCTGTAATAAGTCATTTTTACCATAGTTAAATCCTCTTGCAGGAAATAGACTGATAGCCTACAATAAAAGACAAAGAAATTATTGTTATTATCCATCCATCCATTGTCAACCGCTTATCCGAAATCGGGTCTCGAGGGAACTGGAGCCTATCTCCGTTCTCATTGGGTGAGAGGCGGGGTACACCCTGTATAAGTCGCCAGTCTATCACAGGGCAAAGCAGTTAGGGGAACAGTGTCTTGCTCAAAGACACCACGACACGCTTCTCTGTAGGACCGGGGATCGAACCTGCAACCTTCCGATCGCCAGGCGACCGCTCTACCCACTGACCCATACCGCCCCTCTTTATTATAATAATTATTATTATTCATGGTCATGGTAGCAGTACCTGACAAGAATTATATAATTCCAATGCTGAATTGATCCAATTTGTCCAAAAATTGGTCATTTGAAAGTCAAAGTTTTGTAGAAAAGAGCAGAGATTTGCATTTCCCTTCTTTTTAGAGTATTTCTGTTTTCTTAGTCAAGTCGGTGAAATATATATGAGTACCTTTCAGAATGAACACAGCGGTTGATTAATGATGTTTGAAAAATGTTAGGTCTTTTACTTGATTGGGATAAAGATTTTTTTCATCAGTTATATAGCTGTATTAAAAATATAGCAAGATTAGTAAGATAAGATAAGATATTCCTTTATTAGTCCCACTGGGGGAAATTGCGGTGCAACAGCAGCCAGTGTAAAGCACAGTAACAGAGACATCACATCTAGGTATCAACATGTAGCATAGACCAGATTAAACAGGGTAGACATATGTACATTATATACAGTATGGACAGATAGACAGATTGCATTGTTAATTATCCAGTACATTGTAGTTAGCTATTGCTGTACATGTTTTGGGGGTAAATTTCTTAATAAGGTTTGTTCTTGTTAATATTCTTAATGTTGTGGCAGTGCAGCATGGGCAGCCCTGATGGCAAATGTGCTGTGAATTCTTATCAACTTACTTTGTATCTGCTCTATGATTTGATAAGTTGGGGAGACATGTCTGGTACATGCAAATTACAGGAAATTGCACCAAAATCTAAACCAGATGGCCAGATGGGAATCCTTTTATCTCGGTGATTCACCCAGAATGCTACTGCTCGCCTGGTCTACATCCTCCCCAGACATTCCCATGTCCCCTCACTGCTCATCGCCCTCCACTGGCTGCCTGTTATACCTCACATCACATTTAAGACTTTGGTGCTTTCATACCAGGCAGTCAAGGGGTCAGCACCTGGATACCTGCAGAGACTCATCAGACCCTATGGACCAATCAGACCTCTCTGTTCTGCCAC